>CM024805.1:0-54659 GCA_014281875.1 Nibea albiflora | reverse complement strand
TTTTCGTTTGGACGTTTTCTTCTCCTAAATGAATCGCATTTTCGACGGCCTATATGTACTCGAAAAGTTGCGAAAATTTGCCTACCCCCCCAAAGTCGGGCGTAAAATTACGTATTTTGGGGGTCTCGCACGTGGATGTATAAAAATGGCTCTACGGCGCCACCTACGTTTCAGTTGTCGGAGGAGCCCCTCGACACGCTTTGATCCGCGTGTACGAAATTTAGAGGGAGTATGTAAAAGGTATACTGAGACGCACAAAAAAGCCTCTTGGTGACCCGGGCTATCGCCAAGAGTATGGCGTGACACTTTGTTTCAAAGTTGGCGTTTTCGTGGTTTTGGGCTCATTTTCGGGGGGTCGTATTTGAACGAACTCCTCCTAGAGCTTTCATCCTATCTGTTTGAAACTTGCCGTGGTGTGTTCTTAAGGCCCTCGACCATGAAAAGTTATCAAAATCGTGAGTTCCGGATTTACTGCGTCAGAGGGGCGGGGCCACGAATTTTGGGGTTTTTACCATGAAATTGTCCACGTGCTATAACTTTGCGAAAAACACTACAATCTCCCCCAAACCTCTGATGTATAACGGCAGTCTGGCCAAGAATACATTTCCATAAAAATATTTGCTGATTTTCACAGCGCGTCCCAGTGGCCAAAGAAAAGATGGCTAATGTGTGTGTTCGATTGAGCGAAATGCTTTGAAAGCGGTTCGCGCGTCTTCCGACTGGTGCCTTCCGACGTGCCAGCCGTCGAGTTGCGTGGGAGTGCGAGGGCCCGTTCAACGCTGCTTGCAGCTTTAATTAGGGCCCGAGCACGCACTGTGTGCGAGGCCCTATTGTTTTTCAAATGTTTATTATTTTTTTTTTTTTTTTATTTTTCTTTTTCTTAGTCAAGTAAAATCGCATTTTCGACTGCCTATATGTACTCGAAAAGTTGCGAAAATTTGCCTACCCCCCCAAAGTGGGGCGTAAATTGACATATTTTGGGGGTCTCACACATGGACGAACAAAAATGGCTCTACGGCGCCACCTACGTTTCGGTTGTCGGAGGAGCCCCTCGACACGGTTTCATCCACGTGTACGAAATTTAGCGAGAGTATGTAACATCCCAGGCCGCACAAAAAAGTCTCTTGGTGACCCGGGCTACGGCGAAGCGTACGGTGGGCACTTTGTTTCAAAGTTGGCGTTTTCGTGTTTTTGGGGTCATTTTCAGGGGTCGTATTTGAACGAACTCCTCCTACAGCTTTCAACCTATCTGTTTGAAACTTGGCGTGTGTGTTCTTAAGGCCTCGACGATGAAAAGTAATCAAAATCGTGAGGTTCAGATTTACTGCGTCAGAGGGGCGGGGCCACGAAATTTGGCGTTTTGGCGTGAAATTTCGACGTGCTATAACTTTGCCAAAAATACTCCAACCTTCATCAAACTTCTGATATATAATCACAGTCTGGCCTAGAATACATTTCCATAAAAATATTTGGTGATTTTCACAGCGCCTCCTAGTGGCGACAGAAAAGACCACTTTTACGAAATGACGTCCAGCTCGGAAAATATTGACCACATCCACCTCAAATTAGGTGGAGATGTTGTCAAGGCCTTGGTGTTGACATCTGAGAAAGAATTTCAACTTGACATCAGAGGGCGTGGCCGTGACGGCGCGTCAAAGTCAAGCGTGCCGATTTTTTCGACGAAAAATGGAACTTCATTGACTTTTTGGCTATCTTTCAGGCAAAAGTGTTGGGCTTTCAAATACTTTGTCAGAGCTGTCTGAAACTTCTTGTGGTAATTAAGAGCAATATTATGCAAAAATCGGCTGCATAATTAATTAGGGGGCGGGGCGAAATCGCTCTATAGCGCCCCCTTGAATTTTTATTTGATGCAGCCCCGCCACAATTTTATACACAGAGTTATGGAACCTTAGCCGAATTGTAGATGAAGACATGACCTACAAAAAAGTCTCTTGGAGCAATGGCTAAAATTAACAGGTAGCGAGATATTTAGGCATGAAAATCACCATTTTTGCTGTTTTGGCCGGTTGAGAAGGGGTCATATTTGAACGAACTCCTCCTAGGGATTTTGTCCAATTGACTTCAAACTTGGTAGTTACGTTCATATAGACTTCCTGACTAAAAGTTATCAAAATCAAGAGTTTCGATGAAACGCCGTGGCCGTGGCACTCCGTCAAATTTGACCCTTTGATACGGCCTCCAAACTCCATTTGCTTTTTGGCTGTTTTATACGGCAAAGGCGGTGTTGCTTTCATATATTTCGTCAGACCTGTCTGAAACTTCTTGTGGTTGTTAAGACCGATATTATGCATCTTTCGGCTGCATAAAAAACTTAGGGGCGGGGGGTAACTTTTTCCCACAGCGCCCCCTCGAACTTTTCTTTCAGGCAGCCCCGCCACAGTTTTAGACACAGAGTGATGAAACCTCATCTGAATTGTAGAGCAT
This sequence comes from Nibea albiflora, assembly GCA_014281875.1. Classification (NCBI taxonomy): domain Eukaryota; kingdom Metazoa; phylum Chordata; class Actinopteri; family Sciaenidae; genus Nibea; species Nibea albiflora. The sequence goes on along the minus strand of CM024805.1, from coordinate 52,214 downwards.
GCCAAGACGTACAAAAAAGTCTCTTGGAGCAATGGCCTAAAATGAACAGGAAGCGAGATATTTGAGGATGAAAATCACCATTATTTGGGCCCGAGCAAAAAACCATTGTTTTTCGTTTGGACGTTTTCTTCTCCTAAATGAATCGCATTTTCGACGGCCTATATGTACTCGAAAAGTTGCGAAAATTTGCCTACCCCCCCAAAGTCGGGCGTAAAATTACGTATTTTGGGGGTCTCGCACGTGGACGTATAAAAATGGCTCTACGGCGCCACCTACGTTTCGGTTGTCGGAGGAGCCCCTCGACACGCTTTGATCCGCGTGTACGAAATTTTGCGGGAGTATGTAAAGTACTGAGACGCACAAAAAAGCCTCTTGGTGACCTGGGCTATCGCCAAGCGTACGGCGTGCACTTTGTTTCAAAGTTGGCGTTTTCGTGGTTTTGGGCTCATTTTCGGGGGTCGTATTTGAACGAACTCCTCCTAGAGCTTTCATCCTATCTGTTTGAAACTTGCCGTGTGTGTTCTTAGTGCCTCGACCATGAAAAGTTATCAAAATCGTGAGTTCCGGATTTACTGCGTCAGAGGGGCGGGGCCACGAATTTTGGGGTTTTACCATGAAATTTCCACGTGCTATAACTTTGCGAAAAACACTACAATCTCCCCCAAACCTCTGAAGTATAACGGCAGTCTGGCCTAGAATACATTTCCATAAAAATATTTGCTGATTTTCACAGCGCCTCCCAGTGGCCAAAGAAAAGATGGCTAATGTGTGTGTTCGATTGAGCGAAATGCTTTGAAAGCGGTTCGCGCGTCTTCCGACTGGTGCCTTCCGACGTGCCAGCCGCCGAGTTGCGTGGGAGTGCGAGGGCCCGTTCAACGCTGCTTGCAGCTTTAATTATTATTCTTTTTCTTAGTCAAGTAAAATCGCATTTTCGACTGCCTATATGTACTTGAAAAGTTGCGAAAATTTGCCTACCCCCCCAAAGTGGGGCGTAAATTGACATATTTTGGGGGTCTCACACATGGACGAACAAAAATGGCTCTACGGCGCCACCTACGTTTCGGTTGTCGGAGGAGCCCCTCGACACGGTTTCATCCACGTGTACGAAATTTAGCGGGAGTATGTAACATCCCAGGCCGCACAAAAAAGTCTCTTGGTGACCCGGGCTACGGCGAAGCGTACGGCGGGCACTTTGTTTCAAAGTTGGCGTTTTCCTGTTTTTGGGGTCATTTTCAGGGGTCGTATTTGAACGAACTCCTCCTACAGCTTTCATCCTATCTGTTTGAAACTTGGCGTGTGTGTTCTTAAGGCCTCGACCATGAAAAGTTATCAAAATCGTGAGGTTCAGATTTACTGCGTCAGAGGGGCGGGGCTACGAAATTTGGCGTTTTGGCGTGAAATTTCGACGTGCTATAACTTTGCCAAAAATACTCCAACCTTCATCAAACTTCTGATATATAATCACAGTCTGGCCTAGAATACATTTCCATAAAAATATTTGGAGAATTTCACAGCGCCTCCTAGTGGCGACAGAAAAGACCACTTTTACGAAATGACGTCCAGCTCGCAAAATATTGACCATATCCACCTCAAACTAGGTGTAGATGTTGTCAAGGCCTTGGTCTTGACATCTGAGAAATAATTTCAACGTTTCATCAGAGGGCGTGGCCGTGACGGCGCGTCAAAGTCAAGGTGTGCCGATTTTTTCGACGAAAAATGGAACTCCATTGACTTTTTGGCTGTGTTTCAGGCAAAAGTGTTGGGCTTTCAAATACTTTGTCAGAGCTGTCTGAAACTTCTTCTGGTAAATAAGAGCAACATTATGCAAAATTCGGCTGCATAATTAATTAGGGGGCGGGGCAAAATCGCTCTATAGCGCCCCCCTTGAATTTTTCTTTGACGCAGCCCCGCCACAGTTTTTATACACAGAGTTATGTAACCTTAGCCGAATTTTAGATGAAGGCATGACCTACAAAAAAGTCTCTTGGAGAAATGGGCTAAAATTAACAGGAAGCGAGATATTTAGGCATGAAAATCACCATTTTGCTGTTTTGGGCGGTTGAGAAGGGGTCATATTTGAACGCACTTCTCCTAGGGATTTTGTCCAATTGACTTCAAACTTGGTAGATGTGTTCATATAGACTTCCTGACTAAAAGTTATCAATATCATGAATTTTGATGAAAGAATGTGGGCGTGGCACTCCATTAAATTTCACCCTTTGATTCAACATTCAAACTCCTTTGACTTTTTGATTGTTTCTTAATCACAAGCTGTGGTGCTTTCATATATTTTGTCAGAGCTGTCTGAAACTTCTTGAGGTTATTAAGGACAAAAAGTTACGAAAGTCGGCTGCATAATTAATTAGGGGGCGGGGCGAAATCGCTCTATAGCGCCCCCTTGAATTTTTCTTTGACGCAGCCCCGCCACAAGTTTGGACATAGAATTATGAAACTCAGCCACATTGTAGAACATGGCAAGACCTACAAAAAAGTCTCTTGGAGCAATGGGCTAAAATTGACAGGAAGCGAGATATTTAAGAATTAAAATCACCATTTTTAGTGCATCGTTCTGGTGGACAAGGGGTCCTATTTGAACGAACTCCTCCTAGGGATTTCATCCAATTGACTTCAAACTTGGTAGTTAGGTTCATATAGACTTCCTGAGTAAAAGTTATCAAAATTATGAATTTTGATGAAAGAATGTGGGCGTGGCGCTCCGTCAGATTTGACCTTGTCCCGATTCTGGCTAATGTGTGTGTTCGATTGAGCGAAATGCTTTGAAAGCGGTTCGCGCGTCTTCCGACTGGTGCCTTCCGACGTGCCAGCCGTCGAGTTGCGTGGGAGTGCGAGGGCCCGTTCAACGCTGCTTGCAGCTTTAATTTTTAGGGCCCGAGCACGCACTGTGTGCGAGGCCCTATTGTTTTTCAAATGTTTATTATTTTTTTTTTTTTTTCTCTTTATTCTTTTTCTTCCCCCGAATGAATCGCGTTTTTGACTGCCTATATGTACTCGAAAGTTGTGGAAAATTTGCCTACCCCCCCAAAGTCGGGCGAAAAATTACGTATTTTGGGGGTCTCACACATGGACGAACAAAAATGGCTCTACGGCGCCACCTACGTTTCGGTTGTCGGAGGAGCCCCTCGACACGGTTTCATCCACGTGTACGAAATTTAGCGGGAGTATGTAACATCCCAGGCCGCAAAAAAAGTCTCTTGGTGACCCGGGCTATGGTGAAGCGTACGGCGGGCACTTTGTTTCAAAGTTGGCGTTTTCGTGTTTTTGGGGTCATTTTCAGGGGTCGTATTTGAACAAACTCCTCCTACAGCTTTCATCCTATCTGTTTGAAACTTGCGTGTGTGTTCTTGAGGCTTCGACCATGAAAAGTTATCAAAATCGTGAGGTTCAGATTTACTGCGTCAGAGGGGCGGGGCCACGAAATTTGGCGTTTTGGCGTGAAATTTTGACATGCTATAACTTTGCCAAAAATACTCCAACCTTCATCAAACTTCTGATATATAATCACAGTCTGGCCTAGAATACATTTCCATAAAAATATTTGGAGAATTTCACAGCGCCTCCTAGTGGCGACAGAAAAGACCACTTTTACGAAATGACGTCCAGCTCGCAAAATATTGACCATATCCACGTCAAACTAGGTGTAGATGTTGTCAAGGCCTTGGTCTTGACATCTGAGAAATAATTTCAACGTTTCATCAGAGGGCGTGGCCGTGACGGCGCGTCAAATTCAAGCGTGCCGATTTTTTCGACGAAAAATGGAACTCTATTGACTTTTTGGCTGATTTTCAGGCAAAAGTGTTGGGCTTTCAGATACTTTGTCAGAACTGTCTGAAACTTCTTGTGGTAAATAAGAGCAATATTATGCAAAATTCGGCTGCATAATTAATTAGGGGGCGGGGCAAAATTGCTCTATAGCGCCCCCTTGAAAATTTCTTTGACGCAGCCCCACCACAGCTTTGGACACAGAATTATGAAACCTTAGCCGAATTGCAGATGAAGGCATGACCTACAAAAAAGTCTCTTGGAGAAATGGGCTAAAATTAACAGGAAGTGAGATATTTAGGCATGAAAATCACCATTTTGCTGTTTTGGGCGGTTGAGAATGGGTCACATTTGAACGAACTCCTCCGAGGGATTTTATCCAATTGACTTCAAACTTGGTAGATGTGTTCATATAGACTTCCTGACTAAAAGTTATCAAAATCATGAATTTTGATGAAAGAATGTGGGCGTGGCGCTCCATTAAATTTCACCCTTTGATTCAACATTCGAACTCCTTTGACTTTTTGGCTGTTTTTTAATCACAAGCTGTGGTGCTTTCATATATTTTGTCAGAGCTGTCTGAAACTTCTTGAGGTTGTTAAGAACAAAAAGTTACAGAAGTCGGCTGCATATGTAATTAGGGGGCGGAGCGAAATCGCTCTATAGCGCCCCCTTGAATTTTTCTTTGACGCAGCCCCCGCCACAGTTTATACACAGAATTATGAATCCTCAGCCGAATTGTAGAACCTGGCAAGACCTACAAAAAAGTCTCTTGGAGCAATGGGCTAAAATGAACAGGAAGTAAGATATTTAAGAATGAAAATCACCATTTTAGTGCATCGTTCTGGTTGACAAGGGGTCCTACTTGAACGAACTCCTCCTAGGGATTTCGTCCAATTGACTTCAAACTTGGTAGTTACGTTCATATAGACTTCCTGAGTTAAAGTTATCAAAATCATGAATTTTGATGAAAGAATGTGGGCGTGGCGCACCATCATATTTGCTCCAACATTCGAATTCCTTTTACTTTTTGGCTGTTTTTTAAGCACAAGCTGTGGTGTTTTCATATGTTTTGTCAGAGCTGTCTGAAACTTCTCGTGGTTATTAAGACCAAAAAGATGCAAAGATCGGCTGCATGTATAAGTAGGGGGCGGAGCGAAATAGCTCCATAGCGCCCCCTTGAAAATTTCTTTGACGCAGCCCCACCACAGCTTTGGACACAGAATTATGAAACCTTAGCCGAATTGCAGATGAAGGCATGACCTACAAAAAAGTCTCTTGGAGAAATGGGCTAAAATTATCAGGAAGCGAGATATTTAGGCATGAAAATCACCATTTTTGCTGTTTCGGCCGGTTGAGAAGGGGTCATATTTGAACGAACTCCTCCTAGGGATTTTGTCCAATTGACTTCAAACTTGGTAGTTACGTTCATATAGACTTCCTGACTAAAAGTTATCAAAATCATGAGTTTCGATGAAACGGCGTGGCCGTGGCACTCCGTCAAATTTGACCCTTTGATACGACCTCCAAACTCCATTTGCTTTTTGGCTGTTTTATACGGCAAAGGCGGTGTTGCTTTAATATATTTCGTCAGACCTGTCTGAAACTTCTTGTGGTTGTTAAGACCGATATTATGCATCTTTCGGCTGCATAAAAAACCTAGGGGCGGGGGGGAACTTGTTCCCACAGCGCCCCCTTGAACTTTTCTTTCAGGCAGCCCCGCCACAGTTTTAGACACAGAGTGATGAAACCTCATCTGAATTGTAGAGCATGGCAAGACGTACAAAAAAGTCTCTTGGAGCAATGGCCTAAAATGAACAGGAAGCGAGATATTTGAGGATGAAAATCACCATTATTTGGGCCCGAGCAAAAAACCATTGTTTTTCGTTTGGACGTTTTCTTCTCCTAAATGAATCGCATTTTCGACGGCCTATATGTACTCGAAAAGTTGCGAAAATTTGCCTACCCCCCCAAAGTCGGGCGTAAATTTACGTATTTTGGGGGTCTCGCACGTGGACGTGTAAAAATGGCTCTACGGCGCCACCTACGTTTCGGTTGTCGGAGGAGCCCCTCGACACGCTTTGATCCGCGTGTACGAAATTTAGCATGAGTATGTAAAGTACTGAGACGCACAAAAAAGCCTCTTGGTGACCTGGGCTATCGCCAAGCGTACGGCGTGCACTTTGTTTCAAAGTTGGCGTTTTCGTGGTTTTGGGCTCATTTTCGGGGGTCGTATTTGAACGAACTCCTCCTAGAGCTTTCATCCTATCTGTTTGAAACTTGCAGTGTGTGTTCTTAAGGCCTCGGCCATGAAAAGTTATCAAAATCGTGAGTTCCGGATTTACTGCGTCAGAGGGGGCGGGGCCACGAATTTTGGGGTTTTACCATGAAATTTCCACGTGCTATAACTTTGCGAAAAACACTACAATCTCCCCCAAACCTCTGATGTATAACGGCAGTCTGGCCTAGAATACATTTCCATAAAAATATTTGCTGATTTTAAAAGCGCCTCCCAGTGGCCAAAGAAAAGATGGCTAATGTGTATGTTCAATTGAGCGAAATGCTTTGAAAAAGGTTCGCGCGTCTTCCGACTGGTGCCTTCCGACGTGCCAGCCGTCGAGTTGCGTGGGAGTGCGAGGGCCCGTTCAACGCTGCTTGCAGCTTTAATTTTTATTCTTTTTCTTAGTCAAGTTAAATCGCATTTTTGACTGCCTATATGTACTTGAAAAGTTGCGAAAATTAGCCTACCCCCCCAAAGTCGGGCGTAAATTTACGTATTTTGGGGGTCTCGCCCGTGACAGACAAAAATGGCTCTGCGGCGCCACCTACGTTTCGGTTGTCGGAGGAGCCCCTCGACACGGTTTCATCCACGTGTACGAAATTTAGCGGGAGTATGTAAGATCCCAGGCCGCACAAAAAAGTCTCTTGGTGACCCGGGCTACGGCGAAGCGTACGGCGGGCACTTTGTTTCAAAGTTGGCGTTTTCGTGTTTTTGGGGTCATTTTCAGGGGTCGTATTTGAACGAACTCCTCCTACAGCTTTCATCCTATCTGTTTGAAACTTGGCGTGTGTGTTCTTAAGGCCTCGACCATGAAAAGTTATCAAAATCGTGAGGTTCAGATTTACTGCGTCAGAGGGGCGGGGCCACGAAATTTGGTGTTTTGGCGTGAAATTTCCACGTGCTATAACTTTGCCAAAAATACTCCAACCTTCATCAAACTTCTGATATATAATCACAGTCTGGCCTAAAATACATTTCCATAAAAATATTTGGAGTTTTTCACAGCGCCTCCTAGTGGCGACAGAAAGACCACTTTTACGAAATGACGCCCAGCTCGGAAAATATTGACCATATCCACCTCAAATTAGGTGGAGATGTTGTCAAGGCCTTGGAGTTGACATCTGAGAAAGAATTTCAACGTTAGATCAAAGGGCGTAGCCGTGACGGCGCGTCAAAGTCAAGCGTGCCGATTTTTTCGACGAAAAATGGAACTCCATTGACTTTTTGGCTGTCTTTCAGGCAAAAGTGTTGGGCTTTCAGATACTTTGTCAGAGCTGTCTGAAACTTCTTGTGGTAATTAAGAGCAATATTATGCAAAAATCGGCTGCATAATTAATTAGGGGGCGGGGCGAAACCGCTCTATAGCGCCCCCTTGAATTTTTCTTTCAGGCAGCCCCGCCACAGTTTTATACATAAAATTATGAAACCTTAGCCGAATTGCAGATGAAGGCATGACCTACAAAAAAGTCTCTTGGAGAAATGGGCTAAAATTATCAGGAAGCGAGATATTTAGGCATGAAAATCACCATTTTTGCTGTTTTGGCCGGTTGAGAAGGGTTCATATTTGAACGAACTCCTCCTAGGGATTTTGTCCAATTGACTTCAAACTTGGTAGTTACGTTCATATAGACTTCCTGACTAAAAGTTATCAAAATCATGAGTTTCGTTGAAACGGCGTGGCCGTGGCACTCCGTCAAATTTGACCCTTTGATACGACCTCCAAACTCCATTTGCTTTTTGCCTGTTTTATACAGCAAAGGCGGCGTTGCTTTCATATATTTCGTCAGACCTGTCTGAAACTTCTTGTGGTTGTTAAGACCGATATTATGCATCTTTCGGCTGCATAAAAAACCTAGGGGCGGGGGAGAACTTTTTCCCACAGCGCCCCCTTGAACTTTTCTTTCAGGCAGCCCCGCCACAGTTTTAGACACAGAGTGATGAAACCTCATCTGAATTGTAGAGCATGGCAAGACGTACAAAAAGGTCTCTTGGAGCAATGGCCTAAAATGAACAGGAAGCGAGATATTTGAGGATGAAAATCACCATTATTTGGGCCCGAGCAAAAAACCATTGTTTTTCGTTTGGACGTTTTCTTCTCCTAAATGAATCGCATTTTCGATGGCCTATATGTACTCGAAAAGTTGCGAAAATTTGCCTACCCCCCCCAAAGTCGGGCGTAAAATTACGTATTTTGGGGGTCTCGCACGTGGACGTGTAAAAATGGCTCCACGGCGCCACCTACGTTTCAGTTGTCGGAGGAGCCCCTCGACACGCTTTGATCCGCGTGTACGAAATTTAGCGGTAGTATGTAAAGTACTGAGACGCACAAAAAAAGCCTTTTGGTGACCTGGGCTATCGCCAAGCGTACGGCGTGCACTTTGTTTCAAAGTTGGCGTTTTCGTGGTTTTGGGGGTCATTTTCAGGGGTCGTATTGAACGAACTCCTCCTACAGCTTTCATCCTATCTGTTTGAAACTTGGCGTGTGTGTTCTTGAGGCCTCGACCATGAAAAGTTATCAAAATGGTGAGGTTCAGATTTACTGCGTCAGAGGGGCGGGGCCACGAAATTTGGCGTTTTGGCGTGAAATTTCAACGTGCTATAACTTTGCCAAAAATACTCCAATCTTCACCAAACCTCTTATATATAATGGTAGTCTGGCCTAGAATACATTTCCATAAAAATATTTGGAGATTTTCACAGCGCCTCCTAGTGGCGACAGAAAAGACCACTTTTACGAAATGACGTCCAGCTCGGAAAATATTGACCATATCCACCTCAAACTAGTTGGAGATGTTGTCAAGGCCTTGGGGTTGACATCTGAGAAATAATTTCAACGTTAGATCAAAGGGCGTGGCCGTGACGGCGTTTCAAAGTCAAGCGTGCCGATTTTTTCGACGAAAAATGGAACTCCATTGACTTTTTGGCTGTGTTTCAGGCAAAAGTGTTGGGCTTTTAAATACTTTGTTAGAGCTGTCTGAAACTTCTTGTGGTAATTAAGAGAAATATTATGCAAAATTCGGCTGCATAATTAATTAGGGGGCGGGGCAAAATCGCTCTATAGCGCCCCCTTGAAAATTTCTTTGACGCAGCCCCACCACAGTTTTGGACACAGAATTATGAAACCTTAGCCGAATTGCAGATGAAGGCATGACCTACAAAAAAGTCTCTTGGAGAAATGGGCTAAAATTAACAGGAAGCGAGATATTTAGGCATGAAAATCACCATTTTTGCTGTTTTGGGCGGTTGAGAAGGGGTCACATTTGAACAAACTCCTCCTAGGGATTTTGTCCAATTGACTTCAAACTTGGTAGATGTGTTCATATAGACTTCCTGACTAAAAGTTATCAAAATCGTGAATTTTGATGAAACAGTGTGGGCGTGGCGCTCCATCAAATTTGACCCTTTGATCTAACATTCGAACTCCTTTGACTTTTTGGCTGTTTTTAATCTCAAGCTGTGGTGCTTTCATATATTTTGTCAGAGCAGTCTGAAACTTCTTGAGGTTATTAAGACCAAAAAGATGCAAGAGTCGGCTGCATATGTAATTAGGGGGCGGGGGCGAAATAGCTCTATAGCGCCCCCTTGAATTTTCTTTGATGCAGCCCCGCCACAGTTTTATACACAGAATTATGAAACCTCGGCCGAATTGTAGAACCTGGCAAAGACCTAAAAAAAAGTCTCTTGGAGCAATGGGCTAAAATGAACAGGAAGCAAGATATTTAAGAATGAAAATCAACCATTTTTAGTGCATCGTTCTGGTTGACAAGGGGTCCTATTTGTATGAACTCCTCCAAGGGATTTTGTCCAATTGACTTCAAACTTGGTAGTTACGTTCATATAGACTTCCTGAGTTAAAGTTATCAAATCATGAATTTGATGAAAGAATGTGGGCGTGGCGCACCATCAAATTTGATCCAACATTCGAATTCCTTTTACTTTTGGCTGTTTTTTAAGCACAAGCTGTAGTGTTTTCATATGTTTTGTCAGAGCTGTCTGAAACTTCTCGTGGTTATTAAGACCAAAAAGATGCAAAGATCGGCTGCATATGTAAGTAGGGGGCGGGGCGAAATAGCTCCATAGCGCCCCCTTGAATTTTTCTTTCAGGCAGCCCCGCCACAATTTTGGACATATAATTATGAAACTCAGCCAAATTGTAGAACATGGCAAGACCTACAAAAAAGTCTCTTGGAGCAATGGACTAAAATTAACAGGAAGCGAGATATTTAACAATGAAAATCACCATTTTTAGTGCATTGCTCTGGTTGACAAGTGGTCCTATTTGAACGAACTCCTCCTGGGGATTTTGTCCAATTGACTTCAAACTTGGTAGTTACATTCATATAGACTTCCTGAGTAAAAGTTATCAAAATGATGAATTTTGATGAAAGAATGTGGGCGTGGCGCTCCGTCAGATTTGACCTTGTCCCGATTCTGGCTAATGTGTGTGTTCGATTGAGCGAAATGCTTTGAAAGCGGTTCGCGCGTCTTCCGACTGGTGCCTTCCGACGTGCCAGCCGTCGAGTTGCGTGGGAGTGCGAGGGCCCGTTCAACGCTGCTTGCAGCTTTAATTTTTTTTTTGTTTGTTTGGTTTTTTTTTTGGGTTTTTTTTAGGAAACCGGAGCACCCGGAGAAAAACCTTATCAAGGGTGGGGTGTTAAGGGGTTGGGGTTTTGGGGGTGGGATGAAAGAGGAGGTGTCTTTTGGAAGGACAGTTAGCTGTTTTTTTTGTTGTTTTTTTGTTGATTTTGCCTATGGCTTGGGAGAAACCGGAGCGCCCGGAGAAAACCTTTACCATAAGGCTATCCCATGGTGTGATGGTGTTAGGATGGTTGGGATGAAGGAGGTGGTACAGGAGGAGGCACAGGAGGTCGCGCAGTTCTTTTGAAGAGTCGTTTAAATCTTTTCCACAAAGACGGTCTTCTAGGTCTGTTCAAAATCGTAGCAACCTGTTCCTCTGGACTATCGTGTCTGTCCTGATTTTCATCTCTCCTCGTTCCTGACTCAAAGGCCTGTTGTTGTTGATTGGCCTTTTGCTCCTCCCACTGAAGTCCCTCCTGTTTTAGACCCTCCTCTACTTGTACTTGGTTACTGGTCATGTCATTCTCTAGTGCTTGTTGTTGTGCACTGATGGTTTGCAGAAGACTAGACTCCTCTTCCTCCTCCTGGAGGGTCTCTTGTTTTAACTCTTCTTCTGCCTGTACCAGTGCAGCCACGACTCCTGAGCTTTCTCCAGACTGATTGTCTGCACTGTCCATTAAAGTAGCCCTGTTCATCTCATCCTGGAGGGTCTGCTGTGTTTTTTTGATGTTGCTCAGAAGATTTGATTTCTCCTCCTTCCACTGGATAGTTTCCTTCTTTGTGTCCTCCTCTGCCTGGGTCAGAGCAGCCACCAGTCTAGAGCTTTCAGCTCTCAGATGGGACATAGATGTTTCAATGTCACTCTGATGGCTTGTTTCTTTAAGAGCTTCCTCCAGCTCGGAAACCTTACAGAGAACCTCCTTTTCAGAGGTCTCTGTGTTGGATAACTCAAGCTGAAGGGTCTCGACCCTGGTCTGATATTTTAATTCTTCTTGAGCTTGCAGAGCTCTCTGAGTTTGGAGCATTTCTCTAAGTTGCTCCACCTCTTTGAGCAAAGCTGCTTGCTCCCATTCTAGTTTGATGATCTCGTCGCTTTTATTTTCCATGAAGTCGATCTCAGGGACTGCGATCATCTTTACCCCGGTCTGCTGAAAGAAAGCCTCTGCTGGATTGGTGGCTTTTGATATTGGAGCCTGCTGTGGGGTATTGCTGGGCTGGGGGTCATGTATACTGATGTTTTCAACAATCACATCTAACTCTGGCTCTTCTGGAATCACAGGTAACTGTGATCCTGTGCGCCAGAGCATACATAGCCTGTAGTGTCCTTTGCGAGGCTGCTGGTAAACTGATCCAGTGATCTTCTTGATGTTCAAGGCTTTAGCAGCCTGGTGTCTTTTTTCAGGCGCCACCACACACTTCTTTGCTGTAAGCGGGGGAAAGTCAGTCTCATCAATTTTCAGGGAATGAGTTGTGCCATTTGTTTTGGTGGATTTCAGCCAAGGATTTTCCTTCGGAGGCTGAGGCTGTTTGTGCGCTACTTTTTTAGGAACCACAGTAGGCTGTTGTTTTTCAGGAGTTTTACGTGCCTGTGTTTTGTTGGGGCGGGCAGCTACCTGTGATGTTATAACAGGCTGTGGTATTTGACTACTCGGTAGGGGAAAGTCAGCCTTATTAACCTTCTGGCAGTTCTTTTGGAACATGGCTGCGCGTGCAACCCATGGGTTTACACGCGGTGGTGGAGCCAGTTGTGAATCAAGGTATTGTCTTCTAGTTGCCTTCAAAAGTGAAACTGGAAGCCCCAACTGTCCATTCACAAAAATTACTTTTTGGGATGCATTAGCTTTGCACAGTTCCTCGAAGTACCTTTTCACTTCAGTGGGAATCCCACTATCCTGTTGCTGATTTTGGGTCACATCCATCTGTGGTTTGTCAGATACCACAGCAACAGGTGATTCTTTGGGAATCACAGCAACTTGTGGTTCCTTCAGGGTCACATCCATGTCAGCTGTGTCAGAGACTACAGCCACAAGTGATTCTTTGGGAATCACGGGAACTTGTGGTTCCTTCAGGGTCACATCGATGTGTGGTTTGTTAGGGGCAACAGCTACTTGTTGTTCCTCAGAGTTCACATATAATTGTGGCTCTTCAGTGGTGAGAGTTACCTGTGGCTTTTCAGATACTGGTTCTGGTTCCACAGACTTCTCAGTTTTAGCTGTGTGCTCCATTTCACGGTTCAAGTCTGCAGACTTGTTCCGCACAAGACAGACAGGAGGCTTTTTAATAAAGACATCGCCTCTACCTCTGTTGTTGGTAATCCGCTTATTCCTGCCTTTCTTGCTTTGTTTGCTTTTTGCACTTGTCTCCATTGTGAAAATGCGCAGGTGTGTTGTTCAGATGTGCTTACTGACGTGTGTACTTGACTCTGTTTGACTGTGTCTAAACTGGGTCTGATCCTGTTGGACTCTGTCTGCCTATATATAGTATGTTGTCCTTTGAAGTTCTAGAGCTAATTTGCATATGGGGTTGTGGCATATCAGGATATACGCCCATATAAGGGCATGGCATTTGGCATTTTTTACCTTTCATCAACCAATCAAAAACATGTTATTGTTCAAAGTTGTTTGGATTTAAATCAAATGCAACAATTTGTTGTTCAAAAAAATGCTCTCAGTGGCACAGAGCTTCATGGATTAAAGACCTCAAAAAAGTGACATCTCTTTCAAGCTTCAGCCAAGTCATACAAGTCATATTCCCCTTACAGGCTAGGGTTAGGGTTGCAAGCTATGGAATGAATTTATTTATTCAGTTTCTGTTTGGGAAACCACTGAAATCACTGAAACTGGAAATCTCACTCTCTCTGCTCTATTTAGTACTACTTAGTATCAGTACACATAATAAATAAATATATATATATATATATATATATATATATTAGCGTTGGGCGACATGGGCAAAAAATAATATTTAGATATGTTTGAGGATTTTAAGGATAACAATATTTTCTGCACATTTTCCAAAAATAAATTAATTAATTAAAACAAGTACCCCCTACTCCTGTAAGTTTAAAATCATTTTCAGTGTAACAAGCTGAATTTGGAACATCTGCTTTGTTGTGAAGTGACTCACACAGCTGATTAAGATCTGACTCTTTACTGGTTCACCAAGGACAGGCACACACTGAACAGACAGGGACACACACACGGCACAGAGTGTGCTCTCCGTCGCCAGCTTCCTTTCTCAGGAGTAACTTGAACATTGCAAGTTGCATAGGTAAAAATGAATTAGCAAACATAGTTGCCAATGCGTTAGCATCTTATGCTCACAGGACTCCCTTGCATAACTAGCATCGCATATAGTGCTGTCATTTGATGAGTCCAAAGTCGCTACACGTGAAACCAGCCTTGCACAGCACACGTTGTGTATGTGGAGTTAGGGGTGAACTGGGACAAAAATTCAGCCCTGGCATTTTCTGTCCAGACCAGCCCACTACATTATCCGCAGACATTACATAGACCACAAAGTCCACAAATCTCGCAGCATCTTCTTTCATGCATACCACAAAGGAGAGTCATATTCCTTGATAGAAGTTAACAAATAAAGCAAGTAACTATGAACTCAAGGACTAAAATTGACAGCTATAGGAATCAATCAGTCTTTATTCATTTTAGTGTCAAATCACAACAGAAGTTATGTCATGACTCAGGGTGGGACAAGACTAATGGGAAGAACCCTCATACTACCCTTTCAGTCTTTAGTCTGTGACTGTGAAAACCTTTTGGTGTAAGCCCAGCATTAGTTAAAACCAGACTCAGACAATAATAACAAAATATCCTGACAAGTAATCCAAATAGAGACATACATTTGTTCATTTTGCTCATTTGTTTTAACGGTGACTCGCTCATTATGAATCCATAAATAGAGAATTGAAAAAATAATAATTATCTATAGCTGTGTGAAAAAGTCTAAGACATGAATTACAGGTCTGAATAGATATGCATTCTCATATACGTGTATGTGCACATATATGCCCTACGTCCTCGTCCGCAGCCAGCCAGCTCCACTCTTCACCAAATTCATGACCTGCAAGAAACAGCAAACAGAACTTGTACTGAGTATCTGTGTACTGACGAGTATATGTAGCCATATAGCCTTTTTGTGATGTAGTGACACTTTGTGAACAAATTTATCTGTCTTGGAGGATGACTTAAGTCTAAAAAGAGCCCCAAGGCCTACCTGCATACCTGTTAATTGAACTTAAAAGATATAAGATGTTTGAAATTATAATATTCATACTGATGATATTAAAATTAATATAATCAAGTTGCATCAATAAAGTTATACACATATTATACCTAATATATAATAGTAATAAATAGTTAGATATATAGATATAAATCACCTCAGTAAACAATAAATTAATTGAAAGATTACAATAAATTCAGATCAAATATTGCAAATTAAATTATTTCCTATAGGTTTACTTGTATTTTGTGCTAAAATTCAAAGTATCTCATCTGTATTTACAATACAGTTTGATTCTGCATCTCTATTTACAGCTCATTAGTCCATGGCTGTGTTGCTATAACGAGAGACCATTGACGTTAGCAGCTGTTAGCTAAAGCATCTTTACAATAATAACCCATAATATCACATTTCGGCGTGTTTAACCACAACTACCGTCACAGTCACAGCCCTTCAACTCTGGGCTAATATGCTGTCACATGTACGCGGTTAATTATTATATCTATATATGCATGCCGTGTTCAGCCTCCCATCTTTTTGTTTCATAGATTTTTTCACCAAAAATATACTTTTTTTTTTTTAAGACAGAAACTTCAACTGTTGAAATGTTTTGAATTTGTTGCATCTAAATACCATGATCTGATCTGAACTTCTAAATTGTTAGGTGTTAAACTCTTCAAAGATACAGTGCATTTTAATGATGAAACGTGCATTGATAATAGAAAAGTTACTATATTGTTGTATTCCAAATTTTAAGCTGCAGTTTTGAGTGATAATTCACTGTAGGTCTATTATGAGTGACCCCACATTGTGGCCACGTCACATTGTTTTTACACATTCATTTTCATATTTTTTTTAGAATAACCCATTTTAAGTAAAACATATTGTTCTGTATTCAGAGTGAAAATGTATGATATACATTAAAACAAGACCACATTTATATCTTTTGTTGTTCATACAGAGAATATACAGTATGTGTCATGTAGTGAAACTCTTATGGAAAACATGATGAACACCATTCAATGACATCTGAGATTTTTTTTTTTTTGTTTGTTTGGTTTTTTTTTTGGGTTTTTTTTAGGAAACCGGAGCACCCGGAGAAAAACCTTATCAAGGGTGGGGTGTTAAGGGGTTGGGGTTTTGGGGGTGGGATGAAAGAGGAGGTGTCTTTTGGGAAGGACAGTTAGCTGTTTTTTTTGTTGTTTTTTTTGTTGATTTTGCCTATGGCTTGGGAGAAACCGGAGCGCCCGGAGAAAACCTTTACCATAAGGCTATCCCATGGTGTGATGGTGTTAGGATGGTTGGGATGAAGGAGGTGGTACAGGAGGAGGCACAGGAGGTCGCGCAGTTCTTTTGAAGAGTCGTTTAAATCTTTTCCACAAAGACGGTCTTCTAGGTCTGTTCAAAATCGTAGCAACCTGTTCCTCTGGACTATCGTGTCTGTCCTGATTTTCATCTCTCCTCGTTCCTGACTCAAAGGCCTGTTGTTGTTGATTGGCCTTTTGCTCCTCCCACTGAAGTCCCTCCTGTTTTAGACCCTCCTCTACTTGTACTTGGTTACTGGTCATGTCATTCTCTAGTGCTTGTTGTTGTGCACTGATGGTTTGCAGAAGACTAGACTCCTCTTCCTCCTCCTGGAGGGTCTCTTGTTTTAACTCTTCTTCTGCCTGTACCAGTGCAGCCACGACTCCTGAGCTTTCTCCAGACTGATTGTCTGCACTGTCCATTAAAGTAGCCCTGTTCATCTCATCCTGGAGGGTCTGCTGTGTTTTTTTGATGTTGCTCAGAAGATTTGATTTCTCCTCCTTCCACTGGATAGTTTCCTTCTTTGTGTCCTCCTCTGCCTGGGTCAGAGCAGCCACCAGTCTAGAGCTTTCAGCTCTCAGATGGGACATAGATGTTTCAATGTCACTCTGATGGCTTGTTTCTTTAAGAGCTTCCTCCAGCTCGGAAACCTTACAGAGAACCTCCTTTTCAGAGGTCTCTGTGTTGGATAACTCAAGCTGAAGGGTCTCGACCCTGGTCTGATATTTTAATTCTTCTTGAGCTTGCAGAGCTCTCTGAGTTTGGAGCATTTCTCTAAGTTGCTCCACCTCTTTGAGCAAAGCTGCTTGCTCCCATTCTAGTTTGATGATCTCGTCGCTTTTATTTTCCATGAAGTCGATCTCAGGGACTGCGATCATCTTTACCCCGGTCTGCTGAAAGAAAGCCTCTGCTGGATTGGTGGCTTTTGATATTGGAGCCTGCTGTGGGGTATTGCTGGGCTGGGGGTCATGTATACTGATGTTTTCAACAATCACATCTAACTCTGGCTCTTCTGGAATCACAGGTAACTGTGATCCTGTGCGCCAGAGCATACATAGCCTGTAGTGTCCTTTGCGAGGCTGCTGGTAAACTGATCCAGTGATCTTCTTGATGTTCAAGGCTTTAGCAGCCTGGTGTCTTTTTTCAGGCGCCACCACACACTTCTTTGCTGTAAGCGGGGGAAAGTCAGTCTCATCAATTTTCAGGGAATGAGTTGTGCCATTTGTTTTGGTGGATTTCAGCCAAGGATTTTCCTTCGGAGGCTGAGGCTGTTTGTGCGCTACTTTTTTAGGAACCACAGTAGGCTGTTGTTTTTCAGGAGTTTTACGTGCCTGTGTTTTGTTGGGGCGGGCAGCTACCTGTGATGTTATAACAGGCTGTGGTATTTGACTACTCGGTAGGGGAAAGTCAGCCTTATTAACCTTCTGGCAGTTCTTTTGGAACATGGCTGCGCGTGCAACCCATGGGTTTACACGCGGTGGTGGAGCCAGTTGTGAATCAAGGTATTGTCTTCTAGTTGCCTTCAAAAGTGAAACTGGAAGCCCCAACTGTCCATTCACAAAAATTACTTTTTGGGATGCATTAGCTTTGCACAGTTCCTCGAAGTACCTTTTCACTTCAGTGGGAATCCCACTATCCTGTTGCTGATTTTGGGTCACATCCATCTGTGGTTTGTCAGATACCACAGCAACAGGTGATTCTTTGGGAATCACAGCAACTTGTGGTTCCTTCAGGGTCACATCCATGTCAGCTGTGTCAGAGACTACAGCCACAAGTGATTCTTTGGGAATCACGGGAACTTGTGGTTCCTTCAGGGTCACATCGATGTGTGGTTTGTTAGGGGCAACAGCTACTTGTTGTTCCTCAGAGTTCACATATAATTGTGGCTCTTCAGTGGTGAGAGTTACCTGTGGCTTTTCAGATACTGGTTCTGGTTCCACAGACTTCTCAGTTTTAGCTGTGTGCTCCATTTCACGGTTCAAGTCTGCAGACTTGTTCCGCACAAGACAGACAGGAGGCTTTTAATAAAGACATCGCCTCTACCTCTGTTGTTGGTAATCCGCTTATTCCTGCCTTTCTTGCTTTGTTTGCTTTTTGCACTTGTCTCCATTGTGAAAATGCGCAGGTGTGTTGTTCAGATGTGCTTACTGACGTGTGTACTTGACTCTGTTTGACTGTGTCTAAACTGGGTCTGATCCTGTTGGACTCTGTCTGCCTATATATAGTATGTTGTCCTTTGAAGTTCTAGAGCTAATTTGCATATGGGGTTGTGGCATATCAGGATATACGCCCATATAAGGGCATGGCATTTGGCATTTTTTACCTTTCATCAACCAATCAAAAACATGTTATTGTTCAAAGTTGTTTGGATTTAAATCAAATGCAACAATTTGTTGTTCAAAAAAATGCTCTCAGTGGCACAGAGCTTCATGGATTAAAGACCTCAAAAAAGTGACATCTCTTTCAAGCTTCAGCCAAGTCATACAAGTCATATTCCCCTTACAGGCTAGGGTTAGGGTTGCAAGCTATGGAATGAATTTATTTATTCAGTTTCTGTTTGGGAAACCACTGAAATCACTGAAACTGGAAATCTCACTCTCTCTGCTCTATTTAGTACTACTTAGTATCAGTACACATAATAAATAAATATATATATATATATATATATATATATATATATATATTAGCGTTGGGCGACATGGGCAAAAAATAATATTTAGATATGTTTGAGGATTTTAAGGATAACAATATTTTCTGCACATTTTCCAAAAATAAATTAATTAATTAAAACAAGTACCCCTACTCCTGTAAGTTTAAAATCATTTTCAGTGTAACAAGCTGAATTTGGAACATCTGCTTTGTTGTGAAGTGACTCACACAGCTGATTAAGATCTGACTCTTTACTGGTTCACCAAGGACAGGCACACACTGAACAGACAGGGACACACACACGGCACAGAGTGTGCTCTCCGTCGCCAGCTTCCTTTCTCAGGAGTAACTTGAACATTGCAAGTTGCATAGGTAAAAATGAATTAGCAAACATAGTTGCCAATGCGTTAGCATCTTATGCTCACAGGACTCCCTTGCATAACTAGCATCGCATATAGTGCTGTCATTTGATGAGTCCAAAGTCGCTACACGTGAAACCAGCCTTGCACAGCACACGTTGTGTATGTGGAGTTAGGGGTGAACTGGGACAAAAATTCAGCCCTGGCATTTTCTGTCCAGACCAGCCCACTACATTATCCGCAGACATTACATAGACCACAAAGTCCACAAATCTCGCAGCATCTTCTTTCATGCATACCACAAAGGAGAGTCATATTCCTTGATAGAAGTTAACAAATAAAGCAAGTAACTATGAACTCAAGGACTAAAATTGACAGCTATAGGAATCAATCAGTCTTTATTCATTTTAGTGTCAAATCACAACAGAAGTTATGTCATGACTCAGGGTGGGACAAGACTAATGGGAAGAACCCTCATACTACCCTTTCAGTCTTTAGTCTGTGACTGTGAAAACCTTTTGGTGTAAGCCCAGCATTAGTTAAAACCAGACTCAGACAATAATAACAAAATATCCTGACAAGTAATCCAAATAGAGACATACATTTGTTCATTTTGCTCATTTGTTTTAACGGTGACTCGCTCATTATGAATCCATAAATAGAGAATTGAAAAAATAATAATTATCTATAGCTGTGTGAAAAAGTCTAAGACATGAATTACAGGTCTGAATAGATATGCATTCTCATATACGTGTATGTGCACATATATGCCCTACGTCCTCGTCCGCAGCCAGCCAGCTCCACTCTTCACCAAATTCATGACCTGCAAGAAACAGCAAACAGAACTTGTACTGAGTATCTGTGTACTGACGAGTATATGTAGCCATATAGCCTTTTTGTGATGTAGTGACACTTTGTGAACAAATTTATCTGTCTTGGAGGATGACTTAAGTCTAAAAAGAGCCCCAAGGCCTACCTGCATACCTGTTAATTGAACTTAAAAGATATAAGATGTTTGAAATTATAATATTCATACTGATGATATTAAAATTAATATAATCAAGTTGCATCAATAAAGTTATACACATATTATACCTAATATATAAATAGTAATAAATAGTTAGATATATAGATATAAATCACCTCAGTAAACAATAAATTAATTGAAAGATTACAATAAATTCAGATCAAATATTGCAAATTAAATTATTTCCTATAGGTTTACTTGTATTTTGTGCTAAAATTCAAAGTATCTCATCTGTATTTACAATACAGTTTGATTCTGCATCTCTATTTACAGCTCATTAGTCCATGGCTGTGTTGCTATAACGAGAGACCATTGACGTTAGCAGCTGTTAGCTAAAGCATCTTTACAATAATAACCCATAATATCACATTTCGGCGTGTTTAACCACAACTACCGTCACAGTCACAGCCCTTCAACTCTGGGCTAATATGCTGTCACATGTACGCGGTTAATTATTATATCTATATATGCATGCCGTGTTCAGCCTCCCATCTTTTTGTTTCATAGATTTTTTCACCAAAAATATACTTTTTTTTTTTAAGACAGAAACTTCAACTGTTGAAATGTTTTGAATTTGTTGCATCTAAATACCATGATCTGATCTGAACTTCTAAATTGTTAGGTGTTAAACTCTTCAAAGATACAGTGCATTTTAATGATGAAACGTGCATTGATAATAGAAAAGTTACTATATTGTTGTATTCCAAATTTTAAGCTGCAGATTTGAGTGATAATTCACTGTAGGTCTATTATGAGTGACCCCACATTGTGGCCACGTCACATTGTTTTTACACATTCATTTTCATATTTTTTTTAGAATAACCCATTTTAAGTAAAACATATTGTTCTGTATTCAGAGTGAAAATGTATGATATACATTAAAACAAGACCACATTTATATCTTTTGTTGTTCATACAGAGAATATACAGTATGTGTCATGTAGTGAAACTCTTATGGAAAACATGATGAACACCATTCAATGACATCTGAGATTTTTTTTTTTTTGTTTGTTTGGTTTTTTTTGGGGGTTTTTTTTAGGAAACCGGAGCACCCGGAGAAAAACCTTATCAAGGGTGGGGTGTTAAGGGGTTGGGGTTTTGGGGGTGGGATGAAAGAGGAGGTGTCTTTTGGGAAGGACAGTTAGCTGTTTTTTTTGTTGTTTTTTTTGTTGATTTTGCCTATGGCTTGGGAGAAACCGGAGCGCCCGGAGAAAACCTTTACCATAAGGCTATCCCATGGTGTGATGGTGTTAGGATGGTTGGGATGAAGGAGGTGGTACAGGAGGAGGCACAGGAGGTCGCGCAGTTCTTTTGAAGAGTCGTTTAAATCTTTTCCACAAAGACGGTCTTCTAGGTCTGTTCAAAATCGTAGCAACCTGTTCCTCTGGACCATCGTGTCTGTCCTGATTTTCATCTCTGCTCGTTCCTGACTCAAAGGCCTGTTGTTGTTGATTGGCCTTTTGCTCCTCCCACTGAAGTCCCTCCTGTTTTAGACCCTCCTCTACTTGTACTTGGTTACTGGTCATGTCATTCTCTAGTGCTTGTTGTTGTGCACTGATGGTTTGCAGAAGACTAGACTCCTCTTCCTCCTCCTGGAGGGTCTCTTGTTTTAACTCTTCTTCTGCCTGTACCAGTGCAGCCACGACTCCTGAGCTTTCTCCAGACTGATTGTCTGCACTGTCCATTAAAGTAGCCCTGTTCATCTCATCCTGGAGGGTCTGCTGTGTTTTTTTTGATGTTGCTCAGAAGATTTGATTTCTCCTCCTTCCACTGGATAGTTTCCTTCTTTGTGTCCTCCTCTGCCTGGGTCAGAGCAGCCACCAGTCTAGAGCTTTCAGCTCTCAGATGGGACATAGATGTTTCAATGTCACTCTGATGGCTTGTTTCTTTAAGAGCTTCCTCCAGCTCGGAAACCTTACAGAGAACCTCCTTTTCAGAGGTCTCTGTGTTGGATAACTCAAGCTGAAGGGTCTCGACCCTGGTCTGATATTTTAATTCTTCTTGAGCTTGCAGAGCTCTCTGAGTTTGGAGCATTTCTCTAAGTTGCTCCACCTCTTTGAGCAAAGCTGCTTGCTCCCATTCTAGTTTGATGATCTCGTCGCTTTTATTTTCCATGAAGTCGATCTCAGGGACTGCGATCATCTTTACCCCGGTCTGCTGAAAGAAAGCCTCTGCTGGATTGGTGGCTTTTGATATTGGAGCCTGCTGTGGGGTATTGCTGGGCTGGGGGTCATGTATACTGATGTTTTCAACAATCACATCTAACTCTGGCTCTTCTGGAATCACAGGTAACTGTGATCCTGTGCGCCAGAGCATACATAGCCTGTAGTGTCCTTTGCGAGGCTGCTGGTAAACTGATCCAGTGATCTTCTTGATGTTCAAGGCTTTAGCAGCCTGGTGTCTTTTTTCAGGCGCCACCACACACTTCTTTGCTGTAAGCGGGGGAAAGTCAGTCTCATCAATTTTCAGGGAATGAGTTGTGCCATTTGTTTTGGTGGATTTCAGCCAAGGATTTTCCTTCGGAGGCTGAGGCTGTTTGTGCGCTACTTTTTTAGGAACCACAGTAGGCTGTTGTTTTTCAGGAGTTTTACGTGCCTGTGTTTTGTTTGGGGCGGGCAGCTACCTGTGATGTTATAACAGGCTGTGGTATTTGACTACTCGGTAGGGGAAAGTCAGCCTTATTAACCTTCTGGCAGTTCTTTTGGAACATGGCTGCGCGTGCAACCCATGGGTTTACACGCGGTGGTGGAGCCAGTTGTGAATCAAGGTATTGTCTTCTAGTTGCCTTCAAAAGTGAAACTGGAAGCCCCAACTGTCCATTCACAAAAATTACTTTTTGGGATGCATTAGCTTTGCACAGTTCCTCGAAGTACCTTTTCACTTCAGTGGGAATCCCACTATCCTGTTGCTGATTTTGGGTCACATCCATCTGTGGTTTGTCAGATACCACAGCAACAGGTGATTCTTTGGGAATCACAGCAACTTGTGGTTCCTTCAGGGTCACATCCATGTCAGCTGTGTCAGAGACTACAGCCACAAGTGATTCTTTGGGAATCACGGGAACTTGTGGTTCCTTCAGGGTCACATCGATGTGTGGTTTGTTAGGGGCAACAGCTACTTGTTGTTCCTCAGAGTTCACATATAATTGTGGCTCTTCAGTGGTGAGAGTTACCTGTGGCTTTTCAGATACTGGTTCTGGTTCCACAGACTTCTCAGTTTTAGCTGTGTGCTCCATTTCACGGTTCAAGTCTGCAGACTTGTTCCGCACAAGACAGACAGGAGGCTTTTTAATAAAGACATCGCCTCTACCTCTGTTGTTGGTAATCCGCTTATTCCTGCCTTTCTTGC
Source organism: Nibea albiflora (assembly GCA_014281875.1). Classification (NCBI taxonomy): domain Eukaryota; kingdom Metazoa; phylum Chordata; class Actinopteri; family Sciaenidae; genus Nibea; species Nibea albiflora. Next base: position 28,645 of record CM024805.1, on the reverse strand, counting down.
TTTGTTTGCTTTTTGCACTTGTCTCCATTGTGAAAATGCGCAGGTGTGTTGTTCAGATGTGCTTACTGACGTGTGTACTTGACTCTGTTTGACTGTGTCTAAACTGGGTCTGATCCTGTTGGACTCTGTCTGCCTATATATAGTATGTTGTCCTTTGAAGTTCTAGAGCTAATTTGCATATGGGGTTGTGGCATATCAGGATATACGCCCATATAAGGGCATGGCATTTGGCATTTTTTTACCTTTCATCAACCAATCAAAAACATGTTATTGTTCAAAGTTGTTTGGATTTAAATCAAATGCAACAATTTGTTGTTCAAAAAAATGCTCTCAGTGGCACAGAGCTTCATGGATTAAAGACCTCAAAAAAGTGACATCTCTTTCAAGCTTCAGCCAAGTCATACAAGTCATATTCCCCTTACAGGCTAGGGTTAGGGTTGCAAGCTATGGAATGAATTTATTTATTCAGTTTCTGTTTGGGAAACCACTGAAATCACTGAAACTGGAAATCTCACTCTCTCTGCTCTATTTAGTACTACTTAGTATCAGTACACATAATAAATAAATAAATATATATATATATATATATATATATATATATATATATATATATATATATATATATATATTAGCGTTGGGCGACATGGGCAAAAAATAATATTTAGATATGTTTGAGGATTTTAAGGATAACAATATTTTCTGCACATTTTCCAAAAATAAATTAATTAATTAAAACAAGTACCCCCTACTCCTGTAAGTTTAAAATCATTTTCAGTGTAACAAGCTGAATTTGGAACATCTGCTTTGTTGTGAAGTGACTCACACAGCTGATTAAGATCTGACTCTTTACTGGTTCACCAAGGACAGGCACACACTGAACAGACAGGGACACACACACGGCACAGAGTGTGCTCTCCGTCGCCAGCTTCCTTTCTCAGGAGTAACTTGAACATTGCAAGTTGCATAGGTAAAAATGAATTAGCAAACATAGTTGCCAATGCGTTAGCATCTTATGCTCACAGGACTCCCTTGCATAACTAGCATCGCATATAGTGCTGTCATTTGATGAGTCCAAAGTCGCTACACGTGAAACCAGCCTTGCACAGCACACGTTGTGTATGTGGAGTTAGGGGTGAACTGGGACAAAAATTCAGCCCTGGCATTTTCTGTCCAGACCAGCCCACTACATTATCCGCAGACATTACATAGACCACAAAGTCCACAATCTCGCAGCATCTTCTTTCATGCATACCACAAAGGAGAGTCATATTCCTTGATAGAAGTTAACAAATAAAGCAAGTAACTATGAACTCAAGGACTAAAATTGACAGCTATAGGAATCAATCAGTCTTTATTCATTTTAGTGTCAAATCACAACAGAAGTTATGTCATGACTCAGGGTGGGACAAGACTAATGGGAAGAACCCTCATACTACCCTTTCAGTCTTTAGTCTGTGACTGTGAAAACCTTTTGGTGCAAGCCCAACATTAGTTAAAACCAGACTCAGACAATAATAACAAAATATCCTGACAAGTAATCCAAATAGAGACATACATTTGTTCATTTTGCTCATTTGTTTTAACGGTGACTCGCTCATTATGAATCCATAAATAGAGAATTGAAAAAATAATAATTATCTATAGCTGTGTGAAAAAGTCTAAGACATGAATTACAGGTCTGAATAGATATGCATTCTCATATACGTGTATGTGCACATTTATGCCCTACGTCCTCGTCCGCAGCCAGCCAGCTCCACTCTTCACCAAATTCATGACCTGCAAGAAACAGCAAACAGAACTTGTACTGAGTATCTGTGTACTGACGAGTATATGTAGCCATATAGCCTTTTTGTGATGTAGTGACACTTTGTGAATAAATTTATCTGTCTTGGAGGATGACTTAAGTCTAAAAAGAGCCCCAAGGCCTACCTGCATACCTGTTAATTGAACTTAAAAGATATAAGATGTTTGAAATTATAATATTCATACTGATGATATTAAAATTTATATCACCAAGTTGCATAAATAAAGTTATATACATATTATACCTAATATATAAATAGTAATAAATAGTTAGATATATAGATATAAATCACCTCAGTAAACAATAAATGAATTGAAAGATTACAATAAATTCAGACCAAATATTGCAAATTGAATTATTTCCTATAGGTTTACTTGTATTTTGTGCTAAAATTCAAAGTATCTCATCTGTATTTACAATACAGTTTGATTCTGCATCTCTATTTACAGCTCATTAGTCCGTGTCAATGTTTACTGTTGCTATGGCAACGATAGACCGTTGACGTTAGCAGCTGTTAGCTAGTTTAGCTAAACCATCTTAACAATAATAACCCATAATATCACAATTCGGCATATTTAACGACAACTACCGTCACAGTCACAGCCCTTCAACTCTGGGCTAATATGTTGTCACAGGTACGCGGTTAATTAGGTCACATCACATTCAATGTAAAACATGTCTCAAAAATGTAGCTAGCCAGCCCCAGGCTAACGTTACTTACCATGAATGCCTCCACTCCTCGTCTCCCGGCGCAGCAGCACCTGCTGGGGCGGTGACCCCGGCACCAAATAGGTCTGTCACTTTCGAACATTTAGCAGCTTCCACCTCCACGGACTTCAGCTCTTTACGTCGCAGCTTTTCAGCGCCACCCGGGCGTTTAAACTCAGCGGCAGCCCGTCCCACCACTCCGGCCCGTGCCATGAGGTCCCGCCCACCCTGGTTTGTGTTGTGATTGACAGCACTGTCAGCCCATGATTGAGTGACAATGACAAACATAGACCAATAATATGTGTCGATGTGGCAACACTCTGCTAGCCCTGTGATAGCCAATTGGCCGACCCAAGTGGAGGGAATTTAGAGAGAGAGAGAGAGAGAAAAAAAAAACATAGCGGACCGGACCGGCCCACATTGCGTCAACAGCCCACCGTATGCCAGATGGCCAGTCCACCCCTGGGTGAAATCAACAGTTACACTCTGTCTATGTAGCTTTTCCAATAGCAAGGACAAAGTGTTGAAGCTGCTGCTTGGAATAAGTAATATAATATGTGTTTCTTTTGTGTGTGACCACTAACACTACATAACAGCTTGCAGGTCTGTGAAATGAAGCCAATGTGGAAGAGCCTTAAACATACATTCTTCTAATGGTCAGCGGGGGGGTAGAACCATCGGCTGTGTTTGCGTTGACTCTTATGCGACAAACAAGTCATCCAGTGCAACACACCAAGCATAGACCAACTCACAGTACATCACCCACCAGCCCCATTACATGTGGGAGAATGTGCAATAGGATCATTTGGGCACCTTCCTTAGTAACTTGCTGTGCGTGCATGAATATGTGAATGACAGTCAAATTAAACGCTGCTGTTTTGAATTTTAAAGGGAATGTGTTTCTTTTCTGGACAACCTAATTTCCATGTTGAAGACACCCATCATGGACATGTGGTCAGTCAGTGATGAAGAGGGTAAGGTTGAGGTTGAAGTATTCAGTCTTGATGTAGGCAATGGAAGCGTAGTAATATGAACCCGCCCGCGTATGCAGTAGTGTGTTTCTGCCTTGTGTTTGTGCCTCAGCCTCTTGCTGTTTTTATCCTTTCTGCTGTGTGCATTTGTCTGTGTTCCCTCCTGTCTTTATGCCTACTGCTTTGTTTTTCCGACCCCTGTGTATGTGTGTGTGTGTGTGTGTGTGTGTGTGAGTGAGCGTAGTGGAGTGGAGCTGGCCAATGTAGTGTGGAAAGAGCTGCAGTCAATGCTGTGGAGTCAATGACCCCTGAGCCGGTGGGAAACCCTGCAGGAGAAAACTCCACAAGTACCACAGCATCCACTGAGCACTGCTGGAGGCTGCTGCCGCTCCACACTCCACTCATCCTCCTCAGCTCCTGGCGCCACTGCTGGAACTGAAGGAGAGTCAGTCACCTCAGGTGAAGCACGCTGTAAGTGTTCAACAACTTCATTACACGATCCACTATCATTCCTATGTGAAGATTTAGATCTTAATATTTACATAGAATACTCCTTTAAAACACTGTATGCAAGTGATTTATTTTAATAATGTCACTCAACTTTTTGTAATAGGATGGTATAAACTATTTGTGCTTTGTACTTTAACTTGAATATAATAACAAATCCTTTAGTTAAAGGTCCAGCGTGTCAGATTTAGAGGGCTTTATGGCAGCAACTATGTTCTCATTAGTGTGTGAAGAATCATCATTTTCATTATGTTAATACAAGCCTTTTACATCTACACACACGTTGAACCACCATGTTTCTATGGTAGCCCAGAACGGACAAAATGCTAAATGCTAGTTCTAGTTCGAGCCTTTCGCGTTACTCGAGTGTTCGTCAGCCACTGTAGTTTCCCTTTCACACTTAGAATGAAAGGATGAGGCACCGTGTGAGTAATCAGTAAAAACACTGTTTGGTGCCACTAAATCCTACACACTGGTCTCAAATGCTGCTAAATTTTACTCAGTGATGTGAGTACTGCAGACATAATCTCAATGACCTTTATGTACCTCCAAATATTGTTGAGCAAAACCAGTTCAGTGATGTATATACGCATGTATATGCATTTACGTATGTATGCAATACCTGTACAGTACAGTTCAGGTTGGGAAAGACTGGTTAATTTTTAAAAACAGGATGTGATGTCCACTGCCTTACATGCTCATCCCCCACTCCGGCTTCCACACCTTTTCCACACTGGTTTATGTGTTGACACTGAATACTGGCCTTGAATCAGTATTGCAAATTCATCCAACATTAATATATTTCCGTGGGCTGTGGTGGCATGTGTCTCACAGCTGGATATCTTCAAACATCAGCAAATAAAACTGAACCTGCTTTCTTTCTTATTGGTTTTATTGAAAGGTGACAGGGCAGTAAGAGGGTCAGGCTGGCACAGTGGTTAGCTTCCAACTGTGGTCTCACAACACAAAGAGGTCCTGGGTTCAAAAACCACTAGCTCTGGTCTTCTACCAGAAGTATTTTGAGGAAATTCTGTTTCATGATGGTGGTTGAAATAACTCATCGCTTCAGGCCAGCCTGTCTCACTTATATTGTAAATGTTGTGGATGGTCTGCCTCACTGTAGTACTTCATGTACTTTTGGTGACTTTATCTGCATCAATGTATCACAACTGGTGCACAATATATGTATTTTGTCTATCATATTGTTTAATTATGTTTGCATGTAAAATCCAAATAAGCAAAGTAACTATTGGCCTGACTACAGATAAATATAGTCTGATATATACAGCAATGAATAAGTACCCTCAAATGTATAATTAAGCTCAGTTATTAAGTAAATGCATTTAGTTACTTTCCTGATATACACGACTAAGAACATACATCAGTTAAAGGAACTTTTACTGAGTCTGCTCTGAGATCCAAAATGATTTAATGATGATAACATCACCCCAAACAGCTTGTGTAGCATCCTCCAAGTGTTGTGAAGCCAATTAAAAGATTTCAAGATGAGTCCAAAAGATACATTTATACCAAAAATTTAGCACAGCCCCTTGTTAAAACTGGCTGCTTGTAAACACCCACACATGACACATTCTGGATGTGCTCCATGTGTCCACACATTTGGGGTGTTGTGGAGAAGGTCTGTGTGCACCTGCACTGGCTGTAGTGTCAATAGACATGTAAATCTGAGCAGTGATTCATCTCGCAGCATGAGTGTGCATAATACCAAAAGTTTCACATTTTAGTAAAGTATTCCTAAATTACAATAAAGCTTTCTAATTCCTGAAGAAAAGTTATATTACAGGTGTGGAATCTATTGAAGTAAAAGTGAATAAGGTGTTACTGAAGCGCGCTGAGACTCAGGTTGTAGAGCAAGTCACCTTGTGATCTCTATGTCATAGGGAGGGGGGTTCCGGAGTGGGCCCAATTGCAGACACAGAGCCACATGGAAAGACTTAGGGTTGAACACAAAGAAACACAGGAGCAGGGAACACAAAAAACTAACTAACCAAAGGCAGTTGGAGAGCCGGGCGAAAACACAAAGGCAGAGGCAGCAACACAGGCAAGCTTCAGACACACACAGATGCAGTACAGACACATAGTAAGACAAAGAGGACAGACACACTCAGGAACAAGACATACAACGGACAGACGAGATAACGGACAGACAGGGAAACAAGGAAACACAGGAACTAAATAGACATGCAGGACACTAGCTGAAACTAATCAGGGGCAGGTGAAGAATCAAAAGCTGCATATAAATTCACCCTCAGTACAGTTGTCATGAAGACATAGAGACCAAAACAGTTTCTTGTACCAGGCTGTAAACATGTTTATTTCTGTTGTGAAGATGGACATTTGAACATGGGGACTTCTGGAGCCAGCCTCAAGTGGATGTTTGATTATTCATTCAACATCCAGAACACCTACTAAATAACCTGGAGCAGAGATTGTTTTCCAAGGGCAATAATGGACTTTAAACCTAAATATACACCATAAATAAACATTGCATTATACTAAATGATTGTTATATTTTACAAGAACACAAAAGAGCAACTGAACCACAGTGATGAGACACATATTTGCTCCCGTCACTTGGAGAGAGTGAGGCACGTTGGCTGATTGGAAAGCAGACAGAAAGGCAGAGATGGAGATGATCTGTGTCATGCTGGTTGATCCATCCCTCCCTGCAGGCATTTGGAGTGCCACAGGGAATACCCTCCTCCTCTCTTCAGAGACATAGCACCACACATTCACCATCTCAAAGCACTCTCCTACAGCTGCGTCCATGTTGACGCAGGGAGCACTGACAAAATACCAAAACAGCACAGCTCCGTCCTCTGAGCCATGAAGAGCAGCAGGAAGGAAGAGCAGTACATTTAAACACACTATTTACCACACCGAGAGAAGATTCTAATGTTTACATCGTCACTCAGCCGATGACTTTTAACCTTTTGAACCCTGATCTTGCTCTGAATTTCAGATTTTATTAACATATCTTATTTTTACACAGATATTTGTTGATACTGTCTTCAGGACTGTCGGTGGAAACAAACAAGCCAGCATTACTGCACTGGCAAAGCTTGTAGATCTGCGTGTATCACGGCATTGTAAAAAAATGTATAAGATTTATATTCCTTAAAACATCTTTTGACCTGTTTTTGCTGAGAAAGACCCTGTAGTAAATTTAGACCCATTTGACAAGACAGCTAAATGTCTTTTCACTTGTTAATCACCACATACTGTCTGTAATGTGCTGCTTCAACAATAAACGTCAACTTTGGGGGAAAAAGAGACAAAAGGCTTCAGGCTGTCAGTCCAGCCAGTAAGGCTCTCTTGCTAGCTACTCTGTGCCTGTTTCCGGACAGAAGTTTACAGTTTCATGTGCTAGATGATTATTAAATGATGGTTTTAGTTTTTATTAAAATGCATCCCGGAATGCAAATTTCTTTTTAGGTTTTAATTGCTACATGGTACCAACTGTACACTTGTCCACTTGTACTATCTCCACAGTATTGTGCCAGCCACTGGCTGTGCATACAAGCCGTTCGTTTTGGTGGAACATTTGCACATGGGAAGTGAACTCTGACATTAAAAAAGCTAGATTCCTGAAAAAAAGCTGATAGCTTGTTTACACTTATAACATTAGTGAGCAGGTTATGTCAGGGTAAGCAAGGTCAGGTTGAAGGTTTCCAAAGTGGGTAAGCTGTAGCACAAAAATCAGCTTAGTTTAGTTTAGTTTACGGGTTTCCTAAAGGAGTTTCTGACTCAGTGGACTGGTCTTTTGACCCAACTGTTTCACACCGGACCAAATTTGCTCCATTACTTTGCTATATGTTTAAATCTGCACTGTAGCGACCCTGTGTGGCAGTGATATAGTAAATTATTGAAATGTATTTTTCCATTAGTTGTGCCTCTTGGGTAATACAGTTTCAGACAGTGTCCCAAAACAACTTCCTGACAGGTCACAGTTGATGCTCTGAAACTCATCTGAAATCAAGTGCGTTGATAAAATCAACAGTGTGCCCAGAGGACATCTGGGAGACAAATATTCACCACCTAAGATGACATTTTGATTCCCAGCACATTTTCATCCAACATAAATAATTTAGTTGTGCATAATTCTATAGACATTATAATTCACTATAATTCAGCCTACTGACATACTGGTTTTGGTATCTCCACCAGAACATCAAATGAGTTTGAACAGTACTTTGAAATCCATCTTTAATGGATCCAAGCCTGTGTTGAGAATCATTTTAGTAACCATATCTGAAATGAATCTGAATATTCCCATGCATTAACAACGTGTAGAACCATGCACCTAAAGTATGCCAACTTCCTGTGTGTATATGTTTTAACAAAGGCCTGTGACTGAATGTGTACTCACTGTAGTGTGAATGTCATGTGCTACATACAGAATGTGTAAGAGCATTTGTATCACAGAAATTCCCACCCCTCAATAACCTTCTCACATCTTCCATCCTTTATTCATGGGTGGAAAAGATATTTTCCTCTAACGGCTGTGGGACTTGGCAACGAGTTCCCTCTCGCAGATCAATCCATCTGCCCTTCCTCTGTAGAACAAAGATGCAGCGTCTGAAAAGGAGATAAAACAAACAGAACAAATGCGTTACCTCCGGAGCATGGCGTCATATATATTGCTAAATGCATGATAAAGTCACAAAAGGATTCCCTCTGCCTTGAAGACTAAGCAATACCCTCCCTTTCCTGAATCTGTCGGGCTCAGCACACAAAGAGAATAAATCAGCCCCGTTCATGTGGGAATCGGGCTTTGGAAGTTCACGTTTCCCTCCTGCCAACAAATGCTACTCAGAAAGAAGCTATTTGGAAGGAAGTGTTGCAGGTAGTTCTACAAAATATAAATACCTGTCTAAATACAGAAAGATAGTTTCATGAGCAGTAGTCCAGGGAAGCTTTAGATGCTCTCAAAGCATGGTAACACCAGAGTGTCTTTGGGAAATATTTCCCTCTGGAAATGTGTTGATGTCGTGACTTACTGCCACAGCTAGTTGGTGAACTGCTGTAGCTGGTGAGCGTGCTCCAAGAAAGACAGTTAGCACTGTCATCACTCAGCCTGATTTTGGTCAGTGGTGCAAATTTGCAGGTCAGTGTTCAAAGTTCCAGTCATTGCGATAAAGTCCTGCAGATTTACTTGGCCCCTGTGAGCAAATCTAATCACTAATCTAGCTGTATTTTATTTATTCCAATGGAATCACTGTGATGAGTGGATATTCAACCTTTACACAGACCAAACAGAAGAGTTATGTTGTGCTTTTAATCTGGCATAATCTTTAAAATGCTGACTGGTTTTGACCAAAATAACTGAGTGTTGTGTGTCAGAAGTCTGGATCTTGATTCAGAGACTCAAGTCCTGACTCCTTCAACATTTGTTCATAAATGCATTCTCTTCAAAGGCAGCAGAGAGCTCCAGAGAGAAAATAGAACGGGATTTCGTTCATAAACTCAAAACATCATCTTTTATAACACAAAATCACACAATTCTTAGTATCCAATCAATTATTTGTGCTGGGGTTTCTAAAACTGCTACTATATACTGTAAGTATAGTATATATTAAAACTGACATAGCATGCACTCAACTTCACACATACCTTGTTCAACTTTATTTCAACTTTCATGTGTCCTTGACCAGGCGAAGTCTGGGCTGCATTTCAACCTAGCATACATCTAGCATACTTGTTGATATACCTTGTTAAGTCTCCTGGTTTAGGTTGTCTTACTTGTATTTTCACTCTTGTTACATTACAAATGATCTATTACAAAAGGAGGCTGATCACAGATTACAATGCAACAACCTCAAGCAAATGTATCGTATTTTCCAGACTATAGAGTGCACCTGAACATAAGCTGCACCCGTACATTTTTTTGAAAAATCTATATTTTGTCACATATAAGCCGCACCGTACTATAAGACGCCGATATCCAGGTTGAGAAATAAGATATTTACACAGAAAGATTTTGTATCATAATTTATATACGTGAACTGAACAGATAGCATCAGTCTAACTGTATCGTATGTTGTATTATCACATCACACTGATAAAGCAGTCACAACTCCTGTCCAGGATTCTGAATCTAAATCTGTCACGAGTGCTCCTTGACATTCGTACCAGTGGGCTGGTATCCCATCGATGTTGGCTGATGGTCAATCGTTTGCTCTTTCAGATCAGCCTCATCATTTGCCTCATCTGCAGGGCTCACTGTACTGTGTACACCTTGTTGTTCCAGTTCCTGGTTTCTGAGGGGAAATGGCAAATTCACTCCACTCCAGTCTGCCTCATTGAGGAAGACAAGCTGCCATCATGCTTCAGTTCATGTGGGAATCCAGCTACTTGTTGAATGTTGAACGGAACAGATCTTTGAAACACCAACTCCCTCAACACCTTTCCAACGTCGGATCAGATCTCTCACACTTACTTCATTCAGTGATTGGTCAGTTATATGGAGGGTTCAGATTTATCTCTTTCTGGCTGGACCACTGCTAAGCAGGTCAGCCCATTAAAAAGTAAACATCTGTTCCTGAATGACTGAGCTACTGAGTGACGAAGTTACACCATTGGTAGTTAACTATGCCCACTTACTGTACTATGTGGCCACCTTGGTCTCACCTTGTGTACAAGTTGAGCTGAGATCACTTCCCAAAAAGCTAATTAAAGAAACCAGTGTGTCCATGGTTTAGAGTCTGAGCTAGAGTCTGAGCTAAAAAATACAAATACACACCCATCCCTGTGAGCATAATGGACAGCTCATCACAGTCCATTATGCTCACAGGCCAGATGCCACAGTGACAGGACAGAACCTGATATGAAAACAACATAAAACCTCCTGCTGACAATGCTTACGCACTGTAACAGACCAGCACAGAGCAAAGAGAAACATCAACTTCATGCATGAGGCACAGAGTCTTCAGAGAGAACTTTCTGGTGAGACTGAATGCATTCAAAAATATTCAATATCACATTTAAAGCAGCACTGTTTTGGTCTCCTACCATAAAATATAAAATTTAAATCACATTGAAGCTACACTGACTTCAGTGGTCAGGAGAGCAGAGCCTGGTGAGATGATTGGCATACCTGTATTCAGTTAGCTAATCACTCTCCCTTCTGAACACAGTAGCATGCTGGACCAAAGTCATCTGTGCTGAAGAATCCACGGTGGCAACAGCGAATGCCACAAGTACGTATGTACATATGTTTTACGACACTACGTCACACACCACCAAGTATTTGACTGATTTTGGTGAAACTGGGTCATATTTCATGGAGAAAATGTTCTGTGTTCTGTGTTCTTTACAGAGTATCCTAATGGACAGTGAAGTAAGCTGCTGCCGACTGTAGCTGCTGTTAGTTACTGTTAGCTCAGTTTGTTAACTGGGCTGCCCGGACAGTGAGCTCGGAGCACTGGGAGAGTGTTTGTACTACAGGTGTTTTGGACCACCTCAGGCCTGGGAGGCGGGGAGGCATCAAGCCAGAACCAGAGCTGGATGAATGAGCAATGTAACTGATCTTAGCAGCTTCTATGGCAAAGAGACCAAAGTGGACAGCGATGGAGGAAGATACAGAAAGAAAAGGAGTGAACAAGCAAGGAGCTGCTAATGCTGCAAAGGAGCTGTAAATGTGGGACTGACTTTTAGTGGTTGGTGAAATAAAAGGCTGAAAGACAGACTCCGAGTTGGGCTGACTGCTGTTGGACTAGTCAGTAATATTAGCTGCTGCTTGACGGCTTTCTAGTTTTTGATCATAAGTAATGTAATCAGAACAACTACACATGTACATCTGTCCATATTTACCACAGTATTGCAAAAATACTAATTTCTACACTATGTTGTGTTAATGTATTAAAGTGATTCTAAACATAATTTGTATCTGTCATGACCCAGCTCTCGACAAAAGGAGGGAAATGCTTGTCCCGAGAAGAACAAACACCCAAATGGTACCAGAATGCATTAACTTAATGTATGAAATGGTCAGTCAGTAGATCAGCAGCATTAGTGCGTGGGTGTGTGATAACGCAGGGTTATGTGGTCTAAAATACAGATAAGTATAACTAAACCTCATAAGAGGGCCTCAACAGTTCCCTCTTGGATGCCCCTATGGGAGGTAAAACTTTATGTGCCCTTTCAGTGGAGAAAACGTGATAGTGCTCACTCTAACCATGACTAAGCTGTTTTCATATAAATGCATTACAAGCCCCTGGTATGTATTTAAGGAAATATAAAATGTTGACTGAGGGTATTCACATATTAAAGAAAAAAACAAAAACACAGTAGTCCTCCTTGATTCAGAACTCAATGTACTCTGCTCTGAACTGGAGCTCAAAACATCACTGGCCCTAAAATGAAACCATTACCCCACATTTTCATGTTCATGAACTGAACTCTCCATCAGATTTTCAATCATGAAGAGTCAAAAAAAAAAATGTTCTTATTTCTAATGAGAAGAACTTCTGGTGCCTTGATTTAGCAGCAGGTCAGAGTCGCCGTGCTTCATGTGGGACGATTAAGGCGGCTGAGAGAGTTAATTGAGTTTTTCTGCCTGTTGACTTGTTTCAACGCCTTCTAAAAAATGTGATGCAAATCCTGCATTAGTTGGCGGAGCTGGGATGAAGAAGATGCTAGTTAATTGTAAAGCTGTCTCATTTGTGGATGCCCTGCTGGTGAAGCCTCCTAGACTCACCTTCTCTCCTGTCAAACAACCCAACTGGTAATTATGGACTAATTACACACACACACACACACACACACACACACACACACACACACACACACACACACACACACACACACACACACACAACTCAGGCATGTGGTGAGCCTCAGAACAGATACACACTTCTGAAGAAAGCCTTTTTGTTACTTGGATACGTCCAGGAGAGTCTGAGGAGGCGGTTCAGCTTTGTGTATTTTGCATTTAATTATATTTGTTAAATGAGCCAATTCAAAACTGTTGATGACATGTTCTTTTGTTTAGGAGAGAAGCGTGGACCTTAACATTTAATTGTCCAGTAGCTTGTCACAGAAATGTGATACAAAACTTGACTAATGTGACATTAAAGGTCAAGCAGTGTGTCCACTGAGTGTGGCTGTATTACTTTAAAGTCCTATCAGGTTGTCAGAGACATTGGAGACACTTCCAGGTGACTCGTTTACCTGCTCTGTTAACTCCAGGAGCATTCTTTGTCATTTGCCATCACATAGAGTAATTCCAAGCACACACAATGAAACTGTAATTCTGGTGATGCAACACAAAACTATACATATTTGATACACATACTTAATTAGAGACAAATATAAAAATCCAACAGTGCCAGTCCACTCTGTCTTCTACATTTGGCCATAAGTTCTGATATACATCACGCCTTCTGTCCTCTTCTGTAATCCACCGTAGAAAGAATCTCTTTTTGATGTCTGATCCATCTCTGGCAATCTTCTACACATCTAACATTCATTGCTTCCAAGCAGGACATGTGATCATAAAGTTTCCCCCTCGATGAGGTACAGAGGTGGAAGGAAAAGGGAAAACACCATCTTGGATGTGCTATAAACCGCTCTGTGACTGGACAAGAACACTGGAACTCCGCATTGTCCCATACAGTTACAAAACATTCTGGAAGCTGCTTTTCCACATCTGGCAATATTTTTTTCAACGATGTCATCATGTGCTGAAAACAGCTTCTCAGTGTTGTATCTGTCTGATGGCTTCCAAACTGTTGCAGCATGGATTACTGTGTGGAAAATAATAACTGTGTGGCCTTTGTTGAAGGGTGAAATTCACACCTAACTGCACTGCCAAGCAAGAAGCTTTGGAGCTTTGTATGTAAATCAGCCCCATTGCAAAAAAAAAAAGGTCAAATTCACAAAAAACAGCGCTGATAGACACATTCAGTTAGCGTCTTCAGACAGTTGGTGGTAACTGAGGTGCATCCACAGATCAGGAGCAATAGTGCATCGCAGTACATCATGCGTACAGGTGGCACAGATATCTGATATTCACCATGAGGCAATGAAACTGTAAATCAGCAAACGTACTGCTGGGAGAAACACATGATGGTTACGCACTGTAACAGTCCAGCAGAGAGCAGAGTAGGAGAGAAAACAGCTCTCCATGAGCTGAGACACATGAGGAGGAGCGCACAGTTACAATACTAAAAATAACAATCAGCCTGAGTTTCAATGAATTTTGACAGATTCACTTGTCTTAATGAAAAGTGATCCACAAGTTCAGTTCACAGTATGTGGAAGCAATTGTAAAAAAAAAGAAATATTTATTGAACTTGAGATGAGATTCTTAATGAAGCATTTCATTTGTCACTTCACAAATGAACACACCTCGGAGGAGAACTATAAGAAATGCCCTTCTCCTTGGTCAACAGGCAGAGTTTATGAGCCACAGTAAATTCTTACATCATCATTTAAAATAATTTAAGCATCAATTACATTCAAAGCAACATATAAAAACTCTTCCAATGAACATGTGAGAATTGTTTCAAAGTAAGACTTTAAAATTGTGAACCCGTTCTTTCTTGTCGTTGGCGAGGAGTTTCCTCCATCACTGTGGAGGTAGTGGTATAAATATCAACACTCCACAGTGCTTTCAGCCGTCAGTACAGGCACAGACTGAGCTAATTATTACAGAGGTTAACTTACTTTTGCAACAAGTAAAGCTTTCTGTTCACCAGGAAACTGTAAATAACAGAGTGATTATGAGGAAATCATAAGGTGAGGCAGAGCGACTAGAAAACAGTTTCACATTTTAACCCTTGTGTTGTGTTCATATTTTTGTTACTCAGCCAGTGTTTGTGGGTCTGGTGGACCCGCTTCATTTTTGGGGTTTATGATTCAACACAATCAAATCATTTTAAGGGTCACCATCAGGTCCACCATCATCACCTCCAGCCATATACCTGCTTGCCTGCTCTCCACCAACCATCTCCAGACAGTCCACATTCCGTACTTTCATCGTCCATTCCAACCTCTGCCTCACCTCAGTCTTTCCCTCCACCTCCTCATCGGACCCTCTCTTCTCCCTTCCTTCCCGCACCACCAATAATCACTTGCCAACCTTTGTCTGAGTCTGCATTTGGGTCGGTTCCTGTGAAAACATGACAGTTGGCCGTTTTTGCATTCTTGTCACATTGGAAGCCATGCATGGTGGCTCATTTCTTGGGCAAGAAGACCATTCCATTTTCTGACCTCCATATTTCTTTACTTGCTAGCACCTGACTGTGGCCGGCTGCTCACTGTTTGGTCCGAGTTCTGACTGCTGTCTTGCTAGTCCTGTGGTTTATCTTCATTTTGCAACTAGCTGATGCTAAATCTCATCCTCTTCTTCAAAGTCACTGTCAGACTCTGAATTTTCAGAAATCAGATCCTCATATTCTGAATCCTCTTCTTCTACATCGTCATCAAAAGCTTCTCTGGCCTCCTGTGCAGAGAATCTTTTAGCCATTTTGATCAGTATTGTATCAGTTGTCACCGGCAAAGCTCTTTGTATTGTGTCCCACCCCAATTTTACAGCTGGATAGAGTATGGGGAAATAATTATTAGATCACACAGGAAAAAGCGGGAAAAATGTGCGGGAATGTGAGACCAGGTGCATGTGCAAGTGATTGAATGCTGCTTTGACACACACAAGCGTGCACACACATACACACACACACAACCTAAAAACAGGCCCAGAGAGGAGAAATCAAAATGTGTTGTGATGTTCTTCACAGATACTGAGCCAAGCCCAATGAGTCCCAGTTTGAAAAAATAAATAAAACTACCAAGATCTCACTTGCCATAAAACGCTACGTACTTATCTTGACTGGGAGCCCAAAGTTAGTGTGAACAGGCAACAAATGACAGAGGTGTCACCACTCACTGGTACACATCAGTGTAGCACCAACCTGTTGTAAGGTAAAGGTTTATTTTAAGATACAAAAGTTACATAATGGGGTTTTAAGTCCACGCACCTCTTATGCATAGTGACAGTGTTAATGGTTTAATGGTATAAAATGGTATAAATCAGGACACCGTTTAGACACCTCAGACATTCAGTGATGACATTGCAGTCATGACCATAGTAACAACAACAAAACTGAGACATAGCTCTGATAGAAAACAAATTAGTTGAAACAAATGAGAAAAAGATCTAATTGCACAGAGCTCTCCTCTTCCTGACATTTCACTGAGAGAAATTAGACTCTTCTTTTTCCTGACAGTATTTTGAACTTTGACTAATTAATGTGAGTGTACTGCTATACGTCATCTACAGTCACAGCTTGTTTCTGAATAATAAACAGTATCTTGAAGGCATGAGCAAGTAGCGTCACCGCCGCAGCTTCTGGCTACCGATCTGTACAGCAAAAGCTGCTCTTGATATCCCACCCAACACATGGCTAAACAGGTTGTAGCTT
Organism: Nibea albiflora; assembly: GCA_014281875.1. NCBI lineage: Eukaryota > Metazoa > Chordata > Actinopteri > Sciaenidae > Nibea > Nibea albiflora. Next base: position 12,212 of record CM024805.1, on the reverse strand, counting down.
AAAATTGAGAAAACAATTTTGCACACCAGTGCTAATAGCCACCTGCAATTAGAGTGAAATTATTAGCATTCTTCAGCATAAAATCTACCGAACAGTCCAGCAGAGAGCAGCTTTCCGTGCACTGAGATGCATGAGCATCCGTCAAAGCACCCATCACAGAAAACTGCAGATGCAAAACAAGAGCAGATATGACCCTATATGACTGATTGAACCATCAGAGTGATGGTCTGTAGAAAGAAACATCCCTCATGTCTGGTTGTTTCAGTGTTCAGTGCTCTGTAGTGCCTACCAGAGGGGAGAAGGTTGGAGCAGGTTGTGTGCGGGGTGTGATGGATCTGCAGAGATGTTTCCTGACACTGGAGATGTATAAGTTTTAAACAGAGGGTAGGGTGGTATCAGTGATTTCCAAAGTCCTGACTGTCCACTGAATCTTTCCTGTTTGGTAAACTGACAGTGACGGATGAACAGAGAACAGACTGGATGATTAACAGCTACATTCAACTGTTGCTTTACATCAAAACCCATATTTCTTATCGCTATTTTTTAAATTTTCTCCTTCTGCACTGAAACGTCTCCCTCCCTGCTTCCTTCTTGTCTTTGTAAACAGTATTATCATCATGTTTTGGCAGCCCACCCATGGAGCTCAGCATTCACCTCCAGTCTGTGAGATGCCTTGTTATCCCACGTGCTATCATCATCAGAGCCCAGCTCCCCATCAGACCAATTCATCTGAGCCTCCAGCTGCTCCCTCCACGGCCGTACATAATATTACTCGGCCTGGCCCTAGTCCAGCCGCTGAATGCAAATGATGGATGTTGTGCTCTGTGAGGGAAATATCATCCACATTTTGCTCAACACGAGGAAGTGGCATGCCAAGCTTGCATTCAAGGTCAGAGCTGGTGTCGTCAAGAGCCTCTCACCCATCTGGAGAGAGAAAAGCATAGTGTCCTTCACACAGAGCTGGCTGGCTTCTCCACAGTGCAGCTCTGCTCTGCATGTGAGGCACAAACTGCATATATACACCCATCTGACACGTGGCAACTAAGCACATTCATTCATTATTACATTTGTCTGAGGTTCTGGTATCCACTTTTTATAAAAGTATTTTATATAAATATGCATATAGACACAAACCAAACCAATCACAAACCAAGAAAAAAAAGTCATAACCAGCCCATTACCCTTTACCCTAACCCTAACCCATGAAAGAACTCATAATGTAAGAACACAGTGTGCAGTGCTCAACCAGGTTGAACTTTGGCTTTGGAGGACCATAAGTTACCTGCATGGCTAACTAGCTAACAGCAGCTACAGTTAGCAGCTGGAGTTGCTAACAACTAACAAGAGGGGTAAAGCAGTCTGTCCACCAGGAAACTTTGTAAGTCACTAAAAGTTGAGGCAACATATGATCCAGTTTCCAAAATCAGTGAATACATTCCCAAAGGTTTGAGGCTCCGTCCTCAAAAACACTCTCTGCTTGTTTCTATCCAACTGTTTCTTGTCTCATTTGTAGTCTGATCAACAGTCAACTCATCATCTTCTGCATAATCGCTGTTGTCCAAGCTAAGTTACTGCAGCTGTCATATGTTATTGAACACCAGCAAGAGGGTGATGCAGTGCTTACAAACACTGGATGCATTCTCTAAAAAGTCTGCTGTGAAGATGCTAAAGTGAAATTTTAGTTCTGGGTGAGGGTGGACAGATGATGAACTGGAGTTGGTTTCTCAAAATAAAATCCAAATGAAAAACCAAGGAAAAGAACCACCACCCATCTGGCTAATTCCTTTTTTTTCTGTAGTGATATGGATATAAAGTTATTTATTAACATTATCGCTCTAACATGATGGTATTAGGAGTTATTTCCCCTCCTGCCTTAGTATGAGACCTAACCCTAACCCATAGACCAGCAGAAGAAGTATGCCAGTTGGATCTGAAACCTTGAATAACCCACGTAGGCAGGAAACAGAAGCATTAACTCCCAGGAGTGAGAAAAGATGTCATACACATACACAGTATTTGCACTGAAGTTGGCTTGAGATTTTCCCCTGAACTGTTTTATAGAGGTGATTAGTGAATGAAATTGCTTCCTTAATGAATGTTTTTCAATATATTTTTCGACTTTACCGAGAGACATAAACCATGCAAGATTCCACTAGAGGGCCCACCACAGAACTCCAACTGGTATAAGCTAGATGTAAAACACTTACCATCCTATTTAGTAGAAAATGGTCTCAGTGGACGGTTGAATGATCAAATGTCTTTGCCAGCTCAGCAGACTGTTGAATGGTGGACAAAATATGCCGTCCACACAATGGCTCTCTGACTTTGTGTCCATTGATCTACAGTTTTCCATGTCAGCATTTCACCAGCATTTGCTGGTGGTTTCCTCAGCATGCCTCACCTCGTCTTTCTAGTATGAGGATATATTAGGAGGTAACTTATATAGCCAAGTATCCCAGGAAACGCATTTAGCAGTCAGTGGTGGCTCCCAACAGTAAGTTATAAATTGTTGCGGTACATCCAGCATACCTTGTCAACATCAAAGTGACTAGATTGTCAGTGCACATGTACCACTGAGCAGAGCCACATGTCAGCAAGTCCTTTGAAATTCTCGGATGTCTCTGTAGTGGAGACATGAACTCTAAAGTAGAGTAGTCATCATTATACTTCTGACCGAATGGTTTGCTTGTGTATAAACTTGTTCACAATTGTTACACTGGTTATTATTTTCCATTTATACTAACATTTAAGCAATATTTTAATCAAGGGGAAACTGAGGAAACCTGGGCGCTTGTTGGACTGGCGGGAGGCCAACAAGAGCTTTTTTTTACCCGGCAGGCAAATTCAGTGAAATCTGGATGCGAGTGAGTATTGATTTTGAGTGCTTGTATCATTGCCTGCATGTCTGGGAAGGGCTGGGGCCAGATCTGAGCAGTCTCCATTCATAATGATTAATATTATGGCACTGTGTCACTCTTTGTTTATGTTTTGGCTCGGGGACTTTTGTTACCACTTCTGGCCTGCCAATAACTGCCAAACAGGCCCACAAGAAGCTAATCTGCCTGTTTGCCTGCTTTGTGTTATAGACCGAGGCAGCCTTCTTTTGATTCCTTTAAAAAAGAAAACTACTTAGTGGTTGCCAGGCCATGTAGTAAAACTAACACAAACAACACAGATGCAGTGGCCCTTGAAATAAAGTGTACTTTGGGGGCTGTGAATACATTCAGTCGTTTTCAGTGTAGTAATTAATATCCTCTCTTTAGGAGCTTAAGGACCTACACACAGGCAAGGGGGCAGAGGCCGGTACTGATGCCACCTGGCAGTGGTACAATGTTATGGATGTTGCACTCCAGGGGCAGCACTCGATTAGTCCGCCGCTGGTTGTTGTCGCGAACCTGACTCAACTGCCAGGACAGGAGGCTCGGTCAGCACACCGGCCTCTGCCTCGTCTGCAGATACCAGGGGTAGTTGATTCATAGTTAGTTCATGAATATTGTTCAGTTTTAATATCAACCAATTAATTCTTAAAAGGAACGTTGCACTGTCTATCTTTATACCAAAATAACAAAACAAGAAAAACATATTTATAGTGAGTTCCTACAATTATTTACAGTCATGCAGTTAAATTTAAATCTATCTATCCCATCTAAACTAAGTTATAAATATTGCCAAACTCCTAGGGCTGGGTGTGGCTTAATTAATAATCTAGTAATCAGTAATCTAATTTAGCATGTAGGTTACAAGATGACCAACTACAATGTGAATGGGTGAATGTGACAAGTGTAAAAGGGCTCTGAGTGGTCAGCAGACCAGAAAGGCACAAGTTCATTAAGTACACTAAATGTGGCCGGAGAGGATTGTTTGGACATAATTGTGATCACGTGCAGGCAGTTCTTCAGGAGAAAACCGTTTCCATCAGGTCCATCTCCTGCATTTCCGTGTCATCCTGGCAGTCGTCTGGACCCGGGCTACCATCCTCCTTGTCCTTCAGAATATCACCACACAAATGTTGTGCAGGATGTAGCAGGGACCAATCACCTTCTGTGCAAAAAGAGACTGGCTCTCCAGGACCCTCAGGAAGATAGAGCGCCAACACGTTTCTGAGATCATGAAGGTGCATTCATTAATGTCCCTTGCGCTTTCATGTGTTACCATGTATGTGTATGTGTTTTATGAGACAGAGAGAGTATTCTTACTTGCTATAGGCTGGCAGTATGCTGTAGCAGTAGCAACAGGATGCTGGAGGCACGGGGGTCCTCCATCTCCTGACAGAAAAGTACCTAGCTGGTGGATACAGGGCCTGTTGGTTCATGGGTGATCTGCAAGGACAAGCGCATATTCAGTTCCTGGATTGCCAATGTACACAGGCACAAATGTGCTGTCAGCATCACAGGTCAACAGTAGTAGCTGAGAGGGGAAAATATTTCTGTTTATGTAACATTTTGTCTGTGGCTCTGCAGGAGGAAGAGTCCTTATGTGGCACCCATCAATGGCACAGGCAGTACAGCGCTATGCCTTATGGCCAGCAAGGCGAACAAAGCCGCCCCCCACCTCCTCCATTTCCTCTGGTTTTGGAGAAATGAATAGCTCTGTGGAGGATGATCATTTCCTCCACAACACTGTGGACCCTCCTGAAAAGTGTAGCTAGTGGCATAGCATAGATGTCTGCAGTTACCCTGCAGGAGGCTCCACAGGAAGGTCAGTGATCGTGACCAGCACCTCAATCTCATCGCATCCTTTTTTGTCAGAGCAGTACCTGGACCTGCACGTTGATGCTGTTTCTGGATAACCTGAAAGTTTCAAGTCAGCTCCAGGAAAAAAACATGTGATTAATCATTCATCTGTGCATACCTACAAAAAACAAAAAAACATATTTTTTGTTTAAATCTACCAGACTTGAATTCCTCTCTAACGCCTCACCTGTGTGGTCCAGTGTTTGCTTATTATTCAGAATGTTTCACTTTGTATCATTGCTTGATCAGCAGTGTAAAGCACCGACATGAAATGGTTAGTTTGTGTTGAAGTCTGTCCCTATTAATGACTAATAAACGTATAAATAAGTAATAAGCAGAAGAGGTGCAGGTAATGCTGACATTATGTGTAGAGTGCTGTTTATGCACCTAACTGTACAGCGCCTGTCAGAGTGTCAACCTGTTGTTGTTTGATTATCATGAAGACAAACAGCAGGTATGTATGTGGAATGTAGGCTAATGCAATTCAGTGTTATTAAGATATCCTACCTCCCATCTACTTGTCAGTTTAGTCCTAGATAAAGTTAATGTATGTACGTACCCGCCAATTTTCAAATTACCAAGCCAAAATAACAGTGCGGGGTGGACGGCTCTGCGATCGACCGGATCATGTCTGGCGATCGACCGGTCGATCGCGATCGACGTATTGGGCACCCCTGCTTAACATCATTTAAACTGCATTAGTCTTTTTTTAATTAGGTGTACTAAGAAAACTGTCTACATATGATTGGGTAGACATTTACCAAAAAACATCATGGTTGGTTAGACAAACCTCCAAAGCTAGAGAGACATGCTAACATGGCACGTCTCCTCTCCATCCTCCACCACATCCTGGCTCTTCTTTGACAGGTCTGTCTCCTCAGTTGGGCAGCCTGACAGAAACACCATTCTGATCCATTTGATGCTTTTCGTCTAATTTTCTGATAACGTCTTGTTCAGTTTCTTTTGACATTCCACAACCTTATTTTCACCTCTGGATTTGTAAATGTGAACTACAGATAGATACAGTTGTCGTAAATGAACGTTCTTCGTTATAGTTTTAATTTTTTTTGCGCACTGCTGCTGACAGCCTGTAGAAACTCTGAGGGTGTATCTTCTGTTGAGCTCAGTATTTTTGTATATCATTTTATTTGTAATGTACATAATATGAATTTTAACGTCCTATCTAGCTATACATCCTTTCTATGCAATCCCTCTATGGATATCACCACTGAAATATTGGCTATCTTTGAACCTATATTATTAGAAGGCTGTTAGTTTTAAAAAATAGATCATATCATACTGCCAGATGTGGACATGGATTTATAAGAGAATATGTAAGAGTTGTGCGCTCATTTCAAGCAACACTTCCATAACCCTGTGATGGCCACGTGTTATTTTTAGAGCACTGACGGATGATAATGGAGCATGTAAATGTTTGGTTTCCTTCCAGCACAGCAGAGAGAGCGAGTCAGACTCCTTCTATCGTACAGATTTCTCTGGTTAAATCATCCCAATTAGCCAACAAACCCAGACGGTGTCTCTTGGGAACATGCTCCCTGCAGGAGAGCCAGATTAAATGAATCAGACTGTGCCGCAAAGCTTGTGTTCCTTAAAAAAACAACACTTTTCTTCTTTTCAAAGTCTCTGATTCCACACTGAATGGATTTCCAACAGATACATTATTTAATGATTGTTTTTTCCACATCTTGCGACTCCGTATAGGGATTTGAATCTGTGTTGGAACATTTGGAGCATTTTCACATCCTATAGCCCCTGTGTATTCTGCTCTGAAGTCTAACCTGATGTAGTAATGAGGATCTCCTCAGCTACCTAACAATCACACATTGTGAGAGTCACAGTGCACAGCCGGAGCCCCTTTCTTCACTACAAAACTCTTTTAATATTCTTATTTTAATATCAGTTTCCATAATTTAAGCTTTTGTTCCACTTGACTGTAAGAGGATATCATCAGATGAAGACTCAACCTTTAGAGAGTAAAACATCAGATGCTCATGTAGAATTTATTATCTTACTTCTGATTTTCAAAGAACATTTAATATCTCATATTTAACAACGTTGATGGTGCTGTTTTTCTCTTTTTCTTTATCAAAATGTGTCAAATGGAGTAGTCAGTTTAATCGGGCAGACAACATGTGCGCCTCCTCCATTCACCACTAAACTGAGCCCTGTCTCTTGGCTCCTGTCCTTATTTCTCACTTCCCTCAGTTAAAAAACTCAAACAGTAACTCACTCCTGGTTCATTTCAGCCAGTAAGAAAGCAAGCAGATGGTTTCATCCACTTAACTGACCAGGGTGTGACTATAGCATCTTCTGACTATGGCTCCAACATCACAACACCACCAGAGTCATGACTCCATGCTGCACTAACTCTTCAAATCTGAAGGACTTTGTGTCCAGTTCTGTTCACATCATGGCACCTTCAAACTGTTACAAAATGCTTTTGCCAGATTCATTCTGAAGGAAACTTAGCATTGCTGCTCCACTAGCATTACCTCCATTATCTCCATGAGCAATGCAGTCCACAAGGCCCTCGATTCTTCAACTGCCCAGTCTTGAACTGTGTGTCTCCTGCATATGGTTAACCTGAGGCAACAAAATGCTTTGGTTTACTAACTAACTTGGGGGCCAACTTAACAAACACCATAGGCGTGTTTTCACCTTTAAAGGTGTATCACATGCAAAGGAAGTAAGAGCTACTAAGAGGGCTTAAGCACCTTCTTGAAATCAGGCTTTATAAAAAGTAATAATACAGAAATATTTCTGGTGTAAAGAGAAGTTCCCATCAATTTCAATCCATTTAAGTATCATGTGTCCAAAATATTTGTCCAAATTGCTCCACAGAGCACGTTCAAAAGTGATGTGGTGATATGTTACCAATATGCCCAGGTCCAATAGTCCAATAGCCCTCACTTCCCTTCAGGCTCTGTTTTGGTCTCTACCGACTCCTGAGAAATATCTAGCTGTTTAGCTGCTAAATGTTCCACTGTGTTCCTAACACTAACCTGAACCAAGTAAGAAGAGAAGTCTAATGAAGTGCCTCTGAAACACAACCTCTGTGACAAAACTCCAATAGAAACAAGGCAAACCAGACACAGCAGAATAGAGGGGGAAAGTATAAAAGTATGGTCTAAATGACAGGTTTGGTTATTTTCTTACCTATTTATTTTTTATTCTTTTATGAGTACACAATTCATCAAAATGAAAAAAAAAAGGAATAGGAATACCCTCCGAGGAAGCTCTGTCTGTCAAATAAGTCAGTAGCCGTGTAGCCGTACACGGCTACTGATTTGTAATAGATTATATTGGCCATGTTCTAAATTTTTGTTCATCATTTATGATGTATGTATTCCATAGTACCAGTATCTTCTTTTGTTCCACAGAACTCCAGCCCTTCCGAAAAGCTATTAAAAACACATCATTAATTCACACTGTTGCACTGAGCGACATGTTCCCTCATTACAATGAGCACACACACTGGAGTTTATCTGGATTCAATAATAAGACATGTTGGAGCTGTGTGTGGTGTGTCTGGTATGTTGTAGGTGTCTCAGTGTGTGAAGTGTCACATAATGATTTTGCTTGTTTCAGACATAGATCTGTGCTTCACCTCCAGATACGATTAGAATAACTATACTGTAACTAAAAGTCACTCTTTTAAAATGTTTACAGTTGATGCCCATTGTCTGTTCAGATCTTAATGTGTTGCTCGATATGTTTTAAAGGTACAATGTGTGTTAGAATTTAATTTAAGATTACAACAAAATGTGAAGAAATAACTTTTGCCGTTAAGTATACTACTCTGATGGACTGGTGGGGCTACAGCTGACATTTGACATGTAGCAGGATGTTTGATATAGCAGGAAATGATTACTGCATCCCACTTATGGGAGGTCCTGCATGGCCATTGTTGCTGTTACCAAGTCCACCTGTGTTTTTCAGGCTTTCACAAAGTATGCTGTGCAACCAGTCTATTAGCATCCAAATGTGTACACAGTCTGTACATGAGCATGTCTTGTTTTTCCAGCATATTTTTCACACCAATAGTCAATAGCCCGTTCACTGATGAAGCAGTCATCAGTCCTACAGGATCCCGATAAAAGTCCTTCTGAGTTTACATTAATGTGACAGGTAATAAAGGCCAATGGATATATTGGTGTGCTTTCTATGTGCAACACATTCTTAGAATAGCTTTCAAACTAAAAGTTATATTATATTGTAGTTGAGGATAACCACATTTATTCTGGCTGATTTGGAATTGATTTGGTTGATTGATTGATAGGTCAGCCGGGATAGGCTCCAGCCCCAGAGTGACCCTGATGAGGATCAGGTTACAGATGATGGATGAATGGATGGATGGATGGATGGATGGATGGATGGATGGATGGATGGATGGATGGATGGATGGATGGATGGATGGTGGAGTGTTTGATCACCTCAATACTTCATCCATGGTTCTGATTCTTTCTTTTGTGGTGCATCACTACACTTAGCACAATGAATGCTGCCTCCAGCATTCATGGGGAGGGGGTGGCTGACCCCAGTGACTGCTGGCCTATTTAGTCAGAACACCAATGGAAGGACAGAAGCACCCTGTGAATATTGTAAGAAACACTTGAGGACTGTAACATTCCATAGAAATGAAACATATTGTGTGTGAGAAGCATTTCTATGTATTCCATACAAATGTGATATCATCCATTTCTTCCTCTGTGTCTCTGTTTCTCTCCTTCTGTCTCGTTATGGAAGCATCAACATCAATTCCTGCACCTCATCCCTCCATACAGGAAGCATCTGCGTTCTGTCTTGGACCACAAACGTCAAATCAATCTGGTCTAAACTAAGAATGTGATCTTTTTTGTATTGATTTTTAAGTCATATTTCCATGCAAGCAACCAGCACTTTCATATTACATTATTTGAAAGTCTTCCGGAGCACGCTGAGTCTTAGTCACTCATGTCCATATGAGCATATTCCAGCTTTTCACACATGACTGCAGAATGCTAAACGAGACTACAGTATTCATTAGTGAACTGAATATGTTGATTCTTTAGAAGGATTTAGAGGCCAAATCCTGGGCAACAGGAAATTGAAAATCAAGTCACACCATGCTAAGTAACCTTTAAAACGACAGACTCTTTCTTTGATCAATCTTTGTCTAATATTCCCTTTGCAGCTTCATTAGCACAATGTATTCTTCATTTAATTTCTCACAAAAGCCTGAGAGAATACAAGACCCTCTGAGCTATAATAAAGGCACCCGAGCATGTGCCTGAAATAAACTTATTAACCAGCGCCAATTAGGCCAACATTTTGTTTTGGATTCTATTGCCGAGGAGACCTTGTTAAGACATTGCCAAACGAGCGCAGAAACAGAAGGCCCTCAGTTTGTGGTGGACAGCAAAAACAGCTCCAAGAGTTGAGGAAGTGTGAACTAGGCTTAGACCAAAATATTTATTGGCCCTTTATTACACATTTACTGTTGCTATGGTAAAAGGGTGCCTTAACAACACTGACTACAATAAGAATTGGATCAAATTCTGCAACATTATACTGACGTTTTTTTGGTTACACTAACTACAGCCTGATCAAATGCATCAACTCAACCACACCTGTTTGCATTTTCAAGAAATTTAAAGTCTGGTCAAAGAATATATTTTATGTTGCAGCACAATCTGCAGAAGCTTTCCAAACACTTGAACCACACTTGATTTGTTGTAGTCCAAAACTGAACAGTCAGGAACGCTACTTCCAAACAGCATTCAAACATGAAATTAATGCAAACCACAACCTCATTTTTTTTAAATTGAGGTTTGTTTTTTTTTGTTTTTTTGTAGTATAACATCAAAGAACAAATGCAACATCTTCAACATATAACATTGAGGCTGAGAAGTGTCCAGTGTGTAACATGACGCGTAGAGCAAGTTTAAGTATGAAAGTATAAGAATTGATACACAGCATATCAAGACCAGGCTCAACTGATAGCATAATAAAGTGACTGTACATCATTTACAAACTCAAAAGTGAATTTAGCACGATGGTACTCTTAATAGTTCATTTATTGTGAAATTATTTATTTTACTTTCAGTGAGACTGTTTTTAAGCCGATTTATCACAAAAAAATCATTACCCCAGACTATCTGCTTGCGTGTGTCGGATTCATTTTAAATTAATGGTATCAGTCTTCCAAAAGTCCAAACCATGGTGTGAAATAAACCTGTCAGCGACCTGTTTTCAACAGAATATAAAGCCAACCATACAGCTTTAATGAGGACAGAACTGGCAAAGTTTCACACTTAACTAATTGTCAGATATATATGCGTAACTGGTAGTACAGCCTGCGAGTGTTGAGATCACATGTTCACAGAGTAACAGATATCAGACTGCGCTCTGCATCTGATGCTCCACAGTTAGATAATAAAGCACAGGTATCCACATTGTAGCCATGGATCCAATTAGACCAGCAGTGCAGTTAGATGGAGAGAAATATTAAAATGTGATACTATCAGCAATGTCTGCCTGTGTGACTGGCGTTTCCTTTTTTCCCGTTAGCCTCAGTAACACCTCTTTACAGCGACGGGGGGGGTACATATCCTGACTCTAAGACACAGGAAATTAAACTTGTTTCATTCCCCTGATAGTTCCTGCCAGGAGATTAGATCACCATGGGTGAACTCACTCACTCGCCCCTCTGGTGTCAGACCGTCCCTCAGAGGCCACCACTGGGGCACATGTTTCCTGCCAATAATCACCCCGTTAAAATGAAATGATTTTGCCCAGACCGTGTACTGTACATAATCGTCAATTAGCCACTGGCGTCGAGATGGCACCTCTGCTAACCTCTAAGAGTCTGCTGGAGCCTCATTATGGGGAGTGTGACTCACTTCATGATCACAGCCGGTCTCTGGGCAATAATGGGAATTGAAACATAGCTTGGTGTTCATGAGATTTACACAGAGCGATGAAATGAACGCGTGCAGAATCCTCCTCGCCGTGATTATCGAAATGAGAGGAGGCTTTGTTAGATTTGGTTGTTTTTTTAATGATACAATTAGAAAATTATGACGAGGGGCGAAAAGAGGGGGGCAGGAGGTCATGTTAGCAGACACACTGCTTTAAAGCCTTTCTATTTTTGTGTCTCAGTACACTCTGTGCACTGGATGCTTTTCATGCTGTTAGTCGTTCGGCTTCAGGCTCACACTTAAGTGTGTTAGTCTGTTTTTCTTGGGTCTTACTTTGGCCAAAGACAATGTAAAGACTGAGCAGCCCAACAGCACACTGTAATGCTTCAAACATTATGTGTGTTTATGAGTCTAGTCATTGTTGTGGAGAAATTGCTGAAGTCAAAGGTCAGTGGTGAGGTCAGGACGAAGGTGTTCAGGAGCCTCTGATGTCTTATGCTGTATTATTTATTGACACTTGCCCAAGGAGAATAGAGACACTCTCATAATGCATCAGAAG
>CM024804.1:24900215-25142501 GCA_014281875.1 Nibea albiflora | reverse complement strand
TCTCTCTCTCTCTCTCTCTCTGTCTCTCTCTGTGTGTGTCTCTCTCTCTCTCTCTCTATCTGTCTCTCTCTGTGTGTGTGTCTCTCTCTCTCTCTCTCTCTGTCTCTCTCTCTCTCTCTCTCTCTCTCTCTCTCTCTCTCGCTCGCTCGCTCGGCCTCGTTGCTCTTTCCTGTGGTCGCTCGGTGCTGCGGCCATTTTTCTGAACACTAATTAATAAATCACCTCGTGTGTGTGTGTGTGTGTGTGTGTGTGTGTGTGTGTGTGTGTGTGTGTGTGTGTGTGTGTGTGTGTTTAGGAAACCATGTTCTGAGTTTGTCAGTGTTATTAACCACCCAGCCCAATTTGAATGATTAAAAATGTCGACATCTTTCTGAAATCAGGTGTTAAATCAGGTGAAACTGAATTCTGATGAAATCTGTAACGAGGCAGCGCGTATTGTTTCTACGGGAGCCCGTAAGTCTTTGTTTGTTTGCCATTTTGGTGTCCAGTCTTCCCCCTTCTCCCCTCCAGTCTGGGTCAGCAGTCTGGACTGGCGGGCCTTGGCTGTCACAACCAATCAGGTTCCTCTTTAGAGCCTGTCACAGCCAATCAGAGCAGCCCGGGTCTGTGGGTGGTTTAGTGGCTTCCCCTCTCCGGAGTGATCTGAGGTTAAACAAAAGGCGAAGCCCGAGGATCGGCGGCTCGCCAGCTCAGGCTAACAGCACTTGGCCTTCAGGCGCCATCACCCCCGAACAATCACACACACACACACACACACACACACACACGCAGACAAGCCAAAGTCTTCTCATTATGACCGTCCACACCCTTCACCAGAGGAGCTGGAAGCTACCCCAATTACCAGTGGGTTATACTGGCAAAGAGACAACACACACACACCCACACAGAGAGTGTGTGTCTCCTTATGTAATGCTGTTTGATTATCTCATGTAAAGTGGGTGGAAAACAAACAAAGACTCTTTTATTCAGTTAGTTTTGTCTCACTCGGGTCTCAGCTGGTCTGTGCTGGACCCAGACTGCGTCTGAAACCTCGAACAGACTCATCCTGACCCGACCCGACACCGACCCGTCTGCTCTGCCGGCTCTGTGGCTCTAATTGGGTGAAAGACGCTGGTCATTGTTGGTGTGGCTCGACGTGCACGTTAAGACGCCTCATGCAGACTCTGAGCCGTTTAGTTTAAAACAGTCCAAGAAGCAAAGACGACGCTGAAGAACTAACATGAAGAAACTATTTTAATAATCAATCAATACTTCTGACTAAGACCGGATTAGCCGTTAGTTACTGCCAAGCCGGTAACCACACTGAGCTTTACAGCGGCTCTTCAGAAACCTGGTTGGATGTCATGGAAACTAGACTTCAGTCTTTAAAACTGTGCTGTGATCAGTCAGTGGATCCATTATGGACTCATTAATTAGTTCTTGTGTGGAGCATTAGTAGAAAATTTATGAAGTCTTGGTCTTGTTACACTGCTGATTCGTTTCCTGTTCAGAGATAACGAGGCGCTGAAGGAATGCGGCTCGCTCGTTTGTACTTTATTTTTAATCGTTTTGTTGGAAACCGATCAAACATTAACCGACAGACACACGTTGCTTCATTCTGAACAGCGTCTGCGTCAGAGATGCTGGAAAATGAAGCTGCTGTATCGATGTGATGCAGAATTTAGCTCCTCAAGCATCGCCCTGCTCCTAAACCAGCTGTCCGTCAAAATTGTCCTCCTCGTTAATCCAATTAGGTTAACGAGGCAGTGAAAGGGAGACAACTCCACCTAATTGGAGCTCAGTCCAGAGATGCACCGTGAGGATTCTGGCAGATTGACACCACCCTGGTCTCCTACAGCCGGCTGCCTGTCAGTACACCTGTCCATGTGTGTGTGTGGAAAATATTTTTCTACAACAACACTGCAGAAAATGGATATTTTTATGATTTATGGATTTGATTTGTCTGTACTCTGTGTCCAAAGAGGCTGCTGAGCTCGGCTACCGCTTGTCCAGCTCCTGTTCTGGCACGACATCAGAGGGAAAATCAGCTAAATCAGTTACAGTGTTACATAGAGGGCTAATCTTTGTTGCCCTGGGACGCATTTAGATTGGAAGGCAGGAAAACTCATCGATTTCCACCTAGCATTGGATGTTAGCATGCTAACATTTGCTAATTAGCATTAAAAATCACTGAAGCTGGCGGGAACGTGAAAAAGTTTTGCAGGTTTTTGGATATAAAGCAAATCCGTCCGATAGTTGTTGAGATTATTTCCCTGAAAACCACAAAACCTCGTGGTGGTGTGGAAACATTAGGATGGCCACAGAATTTGAACATATGAATGTTTGTACAAAATTCATCCATCAAATAATTGATCGGATGTTTAATTCTGCATCAAAGTCGTGGAGCGACGACCGACCGACAGTCCACTGAGCTAAAAATGGAGAATCATGTGTGACCCATTACAAATCACAGAAACATGGACTGATGATGTTTGTCTAATGTTTTCCATGGATATAATATATTAGTTGGATTAGTTATTTGGAATTTCCCTTCTTGTACTGGGAGCCTCGCTGGTGAAGATGGGGAAAGGTTGCTTGATTGACACGTGACTCACTCTCAGCTGTGTTGGTTCCACCCAGACTCCACCTCAGTTTATCCAGATTTGGCTCCAAACTAATGAAGCAATGCTAAAATCGTCATGAAGTCCCGTCAATAATCTCGAGGATGACGCCTAAAGGCTGGGACGCTCTTCCAGTCCTCCGTCTCGAAGCCGACATCTTGAATTCTTCTTCATTGTAGCAGGTTTGTAGGTTCACTTTTGTTGGCGGTGTTTGTGGACTTCATGCATGGACGATGGCTCCACACAGATCTGATGTAATCCTGGTGTCAGCGTTCATTTTCAACGGAAACGAAATTTAAATTTGGGAAATTTCGTTTTTTAGTTGATGTTCAGTTAAACTTTGATAACTTTGGATGGAAACATAAAGACAGTGACGGTTTGAAGAGGGTTTCCCCTCAGACGGGCAAAGTTGGACTTAAAGTCTTCCATAGACCTTGAAAACCGTCGCTCTCCGTCTTTCTTCTCTCCATCATGATTTGTCACATCTCATCCTCTCTGGTCTTGCAGCAGCCGTTACTGTCTGTTATCCGTCCGTACGGTTTGTATTCGCCCGGCGTGTTGCAGCAGCAGGAGGAGTTAGTTGAGTTGAAGGCTGACTGCGCTCATCCGGACAAACTGTCACTTAATGAGTGTTTTGCTGACAGCAAACGAAGACGAGCGCGATTGCTTTTACGCGTTTAAGACAGAGGCTCGAATCCTGATTTCCTCCTGAGAATCAAGCAGTTAGTGTGTGAAACGCTTTTGTTTAGTCGTAGTAAAGCCGGTTTTTGTGTGTGCGAGTGTGAGTGTTGGCATGTTAGCCCAGGCTGCTCAGTTGATGTGTTAAACAGCAGTGGATTGTGGGACTGCTGGAAGGATTAGCCTGGGAGCGACCCCGGCTTCAAAGACGCAGCTCGCAGCTCGAGCAGAAGAAAACAACCTTCAATAAAATGAAGCTCTCCACCTGTCAGACGCCTCACGCCTAATGAGGACGCTGTCATGTGCATCCATATGTATTTTAGCGAAGAGTAGCGCTGTCCTGCTTTATATTCACGCGTTGACAGCGTCCGAACATGGATCCTCTTTACTGGTAGAAAACAAAGCCGTGCACACTTTGGGAATAACATGCAGACTGACTGAGCAGCAGCAGCTGCAGATTATACACAACGTGTTATCGCACTGAAAAGCAGAACTCATTTATTTAAAATGGAAAATGGAAGCTGAGCCAATGAGTCCGTGATGCTTCTTCTGAGGCGCCGTCATGGATTGTCTTGTTGTGGAGAACATCAAGCACCTAGTGAAGGACTTGACCCCAAACTGTCTTGAAAAGAGTCCTGATCTCGGTATCGTAGAACCAGAGCCAGAAATATACATCGTTACGTTGATGACTGTGATTTTATTTTGGCGGGTTTCCACCCAGTTTCCTCTGTAAATCTTCTGGAAGCTGTCAGATTGCGTTGTGAGGCAGTGCAGAGTGGAAAGAGATGAAGACGTTGTGAGTTCATCATCACATCTTTACCATCAGTAAACAGAGAGACTTACCGGCTCTCACCGCCCAGACGGAAAGCGCTTTCTGGGGGAGAGTTCGCAGGGAGGACTGACTGAGTGTGTCACATAAATTTGATCTTTTTCGTTGGCAAAGACGCTAAAGCATTGTTTGTTAGAGCGGTGTCGCTTGCTTGAAATTACATCACATAATCATCGTAGACGAACAGGTCGTATCCGGCTGATTTTCTGGGGGACGGATCACCGAAGAGTCGACAGAGAGGACTGACTTATTTTGTTTTTGAGACAGAGCTCATTGGATTACACCAACATGCTAAAAGTTTATCACAGAAACATAAATAACTCCAGATAAAGCACCGACTACGAGTCCTGAGAGTCACAGGTTTATATCTGACCGGGGATTTGTCCCTGTCTGTTATTCTTCTCATTTCCTGTAATCTCTCCACTTTCTATCCAATAAAAGCATAAAAATATCAAAGTGGAAGCAAAGAGACCGATTCCTCCTCAGTACGACTCTCAATAGACCAGAATGAAGTTAACATGATAAAATTGAACTCTCGTCAGTCTCGTTACTGTTCTTTCAGGCTAAATGTACGAGCTCGGAGAGAGCTCCTGTAGGATTAATTAACACCCTGAATTTGTTCCCATAAACGAACCGTTGTATGTGTTGATATGAACTGCAGCCCTGAAAGTTTCTCAGATGTTCAGCTGCAGTTATTAGATCGCGGCTCGTTACTATCTGAGGGCGTGAACCTTTTTTTATGTCGTGTTTCAGACATCACGTCACTGAAGTCATAAAAATTTGGTGGAGGTTGATAATAAATAATAAAGTACGGCTCTGTGAAAGGAGACGTTCAGAAATGGACAGATTAAAACTCCCGCAGGGTCAGAGCTTATCTTCAGTCTGCAAAGATCCCGACACATACGCCATTTGGCGGAGGCTGCAAAGCTTCTTATACGAAGCACACAGCATTTATGCACCGCGGGTGACTGGGGATGGGAATCGAACCCACGACCGCTGAGACGTGAATGCATGACGTCCGGACAAAGACTCATAAATGTGAATTGGAGAGTTTTCATGACACTGATGAAGCCGCTGACTGAATATTAAAAGATACGGCTGGTGTTAATTTATCATTTTATTATTAAGTTGATAAGATTTCTCCACAGATTCATGCAGCCATGAAAAGAGGCCATTCAGTTCTTATTAAACACTCATTTATATTAATCATATTGTGATGTCATGGATATAAAAGGACCACAGTCGTTCGCACAACTGTAACTCTGAATGACTGAAGTTGAGGTTTGCGCTCACTGTCTAAATGCATCCTGGGAAATGAAGTTAAGTTGGGATTTAGTGGTGACTCGGTGTCTCTTTACTGAATCCCACCTGCAGAGCTGTGATTGGATCCGATGTTTCACCTGCTGATGGTGCGATCCAAATCCATGACGGATCCAGAGGTCTGGAACCAGGCCGGGCAGAGACGTGTTGTTTGGTCTGTTACGCTTTACACGCTGACACGCTTTATTTCAGCTCATCGGAAAGACAGTTGTGGAGACGCTCTCTTGTCTGGGTCTCCATCACTCTGCAGGGCAGCCCCCAAAGTCTCCCAAATCCCTTCCTCTCCAACCCCATAATCCGTAATCCCAGCGCTCCTCAATGTACATTAATGAATTATTCCTTTAATCCAAAGGGGGGAACGGCCGTAAAGCAGCTTTCTGCATGAGTCAACGAGCCGCCCTCGGATGAAGTAATCGACCGGAGGATAAGCATACGGCCAATCACGTCTCCATTTGATTTGTGTGACCCGCCGGCCGCGGTGCCAGACTCCTTGAGCTGTTTTTTTGTCCATCGCATAATGCTCGTGATGTCATCGAGTGGCAACAGTGGGACCAATGGGATGTGAAAGAGTGAAGTCAACCAGCTGGAGATTGGATGTATTTATAGGTCTGATACAAACAACAGCAGATGTCACGTACAGCAGCCCGTGTGCTTTTTTATTTGTTCATATTTATGGAAATAAACTCAGTTTATATTCAAACATCTTCATAAAACGACGGAGCTGTTCTCACCTCTGGTTTATTTTCAAACCTCGCTTGTTGAATTTTTCATAGTAATGGTCGCTGCGTTTCCTCGTGATGGTTAGTGCGGGATCCGCATTTCCTCTCCTCCTGCTCGCTGCACAGACGCACACTTCGTATGTTACATATCTTATTCATCACACATGTATTTATAGATTCTGACTTTCCAAGGATCTCATGATTAAAACATATAAAACAGATTTAAATATAATAAAGATAAGTGTCTGTACACGTGATTTTCCAAAACAAACCTGATTATTCTTCATATCTGAAGGACAGTACAGTAACTTCACTCACCACAAATATAATGTGAGTAAAATGCAACAAACTCTTTCCCAAAACTTTCAAGGCTGCTTTTCTTTTCCAGCCGTAGACGTCGGCTCTAACGAGCGCCGCGCTCCAGTAACCGACCCATTTAAGAGCCAGACGTTCTCCCTGAGCTGATCAATACAAACTGTGGACTGCTTTTCACAGTGAAACCATTTTCACCTCATTAAATCTGCTGAAGTTCTCCTCGACACTTTGTTTCTCTGCTTCTTTCTCCATCTGACAGCAAAGGCGTCATAGCGGGAGCGTTCAGTCGTCTGTGCTCCCGATGAGTCCTTCAGATTACAAAGCGTCTCCTTTGGAAGCTTTAAAACAAACGCACCTTTTGCTTTTTGGTATATTTGAACCTTTCTGTCTGTGTTTTTAGGAAACGCAGTCGGGACCAATGCCACCGAGCCAGACAGCGCAGCCAACGTTACCGCCCTGCTTAACGAAGAGGAAGGTCCAGTCAAGGTCAGCGAGATGAGCGTCTCCACCATCTCGACCGCCGTGACCCCGAGGGCGGGCCGGATCCCCCGTGCTGGCGAGGAAGAGGAGCAGAGCAGCGGCATGTTCGTGGAAACGGTGGTTCCTGCGGTGGAGGAAGTCGGTGTGGCAGCCCCGCCCCAGCTCAGCCCTGATTCGGCCGAGACGGAGCACCTGCTGCCCAGCAACCCACGTGGACCGGAAGTCATGGAAGGTGAGGAGGAGGAGGATGAAGAGGAGGAGCGTCTGCCGCACACCGACCCGCCTTGGATTCACACCAAGGACACAGCCATGTTTGACCTCGATCACCTTTTCACCACCACCGCGCCGCCCTCAGTCGCCACCAACCCTTCGAACCCTGACGTTCTCCATGTGGACTTCTTCGATTCTTCCTCTCGTGGGCGCAGCCTCGACCTGGCTCCACCCTCTCCTTCATCGCTGGCCCACGAGCTGCAAGGCGGTGACCCGACCTCCTGGGCGATGCCAGACAACTACGACTACCTCACACCCTACGAGGACGGCGTGTCCCCGACTGCTGACGAGTACACCTACAGCACCACGACTGATGCTTATGAGAGCGACGAAGACCTCCGGCTCTCCGCTGGGTCTCCGCCTCGCCCCAGGCCCCGGGTCCCGGTGTCCAGCTCTTTCATCCCCGGGGCAGCGCTTCCTGGTGCGGGAGCTCCGGTGCCAAACGTCCCTGTGGCGGCTCCTCCAGCGGCCTCTCCAGTGGACGGGTCAGACGGGATGGGTGGATGTCGCACAGGCTACCAGATGGTGAACGGAAGCTGCCGCTCGCCCTGCGACACGCTGCCCAACTACTGCTTCAACGGGGGACAGTGTTACCTGCTGGAGGGCATGGGAGTCTTCTGCAGGTATGACGCACGACACGCGGGCCAAACTTTAGTCCTGAACACAGAAACATCAAACACACGCTCCATGTTTCTTCATCTGTTGAATGTAGTCACTCAGAATCTCATATTCATCTTACATTGAATCATTTCCATTGCTGTGCATTGATGAACGCTCTCATCACTACATGACCCGCTGTGCAGGGATTAGCCACACCGCAGCAGCAGCACTGACTCTCCTCGATGCTCCATCCGATCGGGTCGACCTGCTGCTGAATCTAGGTGGAGGTTAAAGGTCAAACGGATTAAAAGAATCATTTTATGAAAATATGGTGTAAGCCACAGAGAGTTCCAGCTCCGATATGAGTCCTCTGATGATGAGACCGGCTACAGTTAACATAGATCAGCACGCCGGCTTCAGGATTAGAGCTGCTGCAGATGGCCGATGCATTTCTGTCCATGTCTGTGTCCTGAGCAGAGATCTCACATTTATGCATTTTGACCAGAATCATGAAATGAAGGAAGCCACCAATCAGTGAGTAGACACGTGCAATTAGTGAACAGCTGCACATATTAACATGCAAATTTATTCGCCGCGTCCTGACTGGAGCTGATTGAGAAAATCATCAGCGTGACAGCAGCTACACACAAACAACAACTCTGAGACAAACAGATCAAATAACTGCAGAAACCTCCAATAATTTGACGTTTAAGTGGAACCAGCGGACCAAAACGGGCCGCTGTAGGACCGCGGTTAAAGCCCCGATCACACCCGGTGACAGAGGAACGGCGTTCTTTGATAAATATGAACAGCTTGGTAGCGATCCCATTATCTGACGATGATTCAGCATCACGGGCCAACGGCCAAAGTCTCCGGGCTTCTGGTGTAGCAGGCGGAAAAGGATGACGAATATCTGAGCCGAGACTTCCTGCGCTGTCTGATTATCAAGATGATACAGAGAGACACATACCTGCATGTGAGTGCAGGTAAGAGGAGAAATGACTGGCTGTCGATTGGTTCAGAGACTGCATGTCGTCCTCTTTTGCTCTCCACCTGGACTTGGACAGTGAGGTTTAGCAACCTGACTGCTGGAGGCGGCCGCAGGTCAGACACAGAAATGACTAAAACTCACGACGCGGAGAACAGACCAGGCGAACGTCAGAAAGCCCTGACAGTCGAGCCTCGCCTCTCCAATTCAAAGTGCTTTACATCAAACATAAAATGAAGAAACACAAAGCAATGTAAAGACAGATGAAGCAACATGACAAATAACATCTTTTATTTATTCGTTTTTAGTCTTTTATTTATGTGCAAACAGTTTAGTATCTTTAAGTGTCTCGTTAACAGAGAGACGTCATTAGAGGACATTATGTAAATCAGTATTTAGAGCTGCTGTGATGGAGCCGGAGCCATAATAATAAGTTCTGTATCAAATCAGCACATTCTGTGTTACTGACTGAGAGCGATGCTCGCAGATATTTAGGGCAGATTTTGGGCCTCGGTCAGCAGACAGCAGCAGCGATGAACCTCCTGAGAGGCGGAGAGGCGTTTAACTGCTGGGCTGAAGTGCAATATGGGTCAATGGAGCGCTGGCACAGACCAATATGTTCCCGTGTGTGTGTGTGTGTGTGTGTGTGTGTTTAGGCATGATTTGTGTGTTTGATCACACATGTGACTGAGTGTGTGTGTGTGTGTGTGCAGCTGAACTGGAGCTGCTTCATACATCAGGCCAATTCAATTACAGCGGATGGATGTTTGGACCTTTGGGCCTCTGCAGTAAAACACACGACCCTTTGAGGAGCTGCTTACTGACCTCAGACCAGCCTGTCGTCAGCTGGTGTGGGCTCCGGCTCACCGTGACCCTGATGAGGGTAAGAGGTTAGCACAGACTGTATCAAACATGGATGTAGTGTCTGTGTGCTGAACTACGGCCCCGAAACCAACCACAGAATGTATCAGTACACACCCTCAGTGTGTTCAGAGCTGCATGCATTAACAAAGTAAAAGTCTGCGGCCTTCATCTTCAGGAAGAACGTCCAGATGTCCAACCAACCAAGTTAAAGAGATCTGAAGGAGCTCCTGGGAAGTCTGACAGTCTGTTGTTAGTTCATCGTCCAAAACACAGGCAGCAGGTTTCAAGACAAACACATTTATTACTGCTTTTATTTTGTAAGATTTTAGCTCTAAACTGTGAGTCCGTCTGGACAAACACTCTTTTATTTTGAAGCTATCTGCGGCATCTCCAGCGCTCGCTGCGTCGTCCCTCTGACTTACAAACTCGTAAATCGCTTCCTCCGCTGGAGCTGCAGGACTGAGGACCATATTCGGAGAAAACAGAGGGAGGGAAGGGACGAGTGTGTGTGTGTGTGGTGTGTGTGTGTGTGTGTGTGTGTGTGTGTGTGTCAGGAGAAACAAAAGAGAGGGTGTTTATATTCTGAATGTTTGCGGCTCAGATATTGAAGAGAAAAAGAAAACGAGGGAGCTGAAAGAGAGTGACGGAGAGGGAGGGAGAGAGAGAGAGAGAGAGAGAGAGAGAGAGAGAGAGAGAGAGAGAGAGAGAGAGAGAGAGAGATAGGGAGAGAGAGAGAGAGAGAGAGAGAAGAGAGAGAGAGGGAGGGAGGGAGAGAGAGAGAGAGAGAGAGAGAGAGAGAGAGAGAGCTGTGAACAGGAAATGAAAGAGAAGAAGTGAGAGGTGGAGAAAATGAGGAGAAGGTGGAGGAGAAACTGAGCGAGGGAATGAGTCAGAACCTTACAGCGCTCGCCAGTATGGAAACGAGACGGGCGAGCCAGGTCGTCTTTGTGTGTGTGTGTGTGTGTGTGTGTGTGTGTGTGTGTGTGTGCTGCAGCTTGATGTAATTAAGTGAAGTTTTGAACAGTTTGAATCCATTTTAGATTTCATGACTATATACATGACAACACCACACACACACACACACACACACACACACACACACACACTCATGGGATGATGGGTGTATTGGGGATCACATCCAAGTCAAAGAGCGTCAGGTCATGGAACCAGGCCAGGGGTCAAACACACACACACACACACACACAGGAGATTTATGACTGGCGAGAAGTTTGAGACAAAACAAACGCACACACACACACACACACACACACACACACACACACACACACACACACACACACACACACACACACACACACACACACACAGTTTGTTTTTGCCAAAGGTAGTCTGGTCTGACTTATTCAATTGTTGACACGCACAAATTTGTTTTTGGCATTGGTCGTCGTGCTGCAGGGTGTTTGGACTCTTAGACACACACACACACACACACACACACACACGCACACACACACACACACACACACACGCACACACACACACGTCGAGTCATCAGGTTTTTATTGATCATTGAGTGGGCGGGGCTAACGGGCTGTGTTCAGTTCTCTTCGCCTCAGATTCCTCTAAATGTTTTTTAACGCTCTTATTTTGAAAGAGGAAATTGTCGCGCCCGTGTTATCATCGTGAACGAGGAGGTGAAACAAAATGGAAGCAGCCACAGGAAGTCTTTGTTAGACTGTGTTTGATATCTGCGTGTGTCTTCTTAAAGCCACACTGTGACTTGAAGTGAAGTAAACTGCTGCCAGCTGTAGCTGCTGTTAGCTGCCGTTAGCCCAGTTCGTTAGCTGCTGTTAGCTCATGTTAGCTCAGATCACCGTGGTAGTGTTAGCGTTAGCACCACAGGGTGAGGCGGCAGTGTAACTGGGATCAGCAGCCTCGAGGGACGTAAGGGCAGAGGAGAAGAGAGCGAAGAGGACGCGCTGTCAGACTGATGCAGATGCTGTTAGCCTGATTTCAGTCTAAAATAAAACAGCTTTTAGTCCAGCGTGCTCTGTGGAAATATGTAGAACAGCCTTGATATTGATCATTTACCAGCTGAGGCGCTAACTGTGTCTCATTACCGTGTTTCAGGTTGATTTTGTGAGCTACGAGCGGCAGCTTGACGCACAGACAAACTGACACCGTCTTTCTGGTGGAGGTGATTTACTGCCTCGAAATGAGTCCATGTGTCTGGAAGGCAGCGTGAACATCTCAGCTTATATTCTCCTGGATGATTGCTGCAGCAACTGTGAGAGCGAGCGGGCCGCTGCATCTGCACGCCCGTAATTGGTGCGCAGTTTATGATGTTTGCTCGCCAGAGATGGGAGAATAATTGTTTTGGGTGGTGCGAGCGGGAGGTTTAGCAGAATCCTCATGCAGCGTCACGCTCAGTGTGTACAGGACGCTGTCTGTGTCAGCTCTTGGCGTCCCGTTTGGCTGAAAGCGTGGAAAAAAAACAGACTTCACTGAAAATATGTAAACATTATTACCACGGATTGAATAGGTCGGATTCTCCTGATGCCAAATGGAGGACACCGATTCAGCCGTCATGTTTTCAAAATCCCTGTTCAGTGTTTGAATTGAGGGATTTAGCATTACTGGCTGATTGAATGGAACAGTGTTGTGCCCACTGTGGCTGCTAATAAGGTTATAATGGCTCCATCCGCATAATGGAAGCCGATCAGGCAGTGATATTTTATTTAAGCTGGTTTGTGTTTGAATGCGGTGCACAGGGAGCCTCTGATGAAAGACAAAACCTCAAATAATCCAGTTTTCAGAGCGATCGGGATCTTTGGTTCACTTATCGGTTTTATTCGTTTGTCTAAAAGCAGCTGCTGAGTTTTTATTTTTGAGAGCATGAGCATGTCGCGGTCTTCGTAATTGGTTTTTATTTCTCATAGTGTCACACGCTCAAGTCAGCAGCTCAGCAGCATGAGCCAGACGTCAGCGGCGAAACAGGGAAAGACAGACGTGCAGCAGCAGGACGTCAGCGTTGTCAATTTATAGAAACAAGAAGACGTGAAATTCATGTCTTAAAATAGATTCAGCTGCCCCGAATGATCGCTCGTGTCACCTGCACTCAGGATCCGGACCAACACCGACACAAAGTCGTGTTTTCAGTTATTTCCTGATAAACCATTAAAAGTTGGAGGCGTGCACTAATTCTACATCCAGTTCAACGCTTCAACGCGTCCACACTCTGAATCCTGCATAACTTTAAGCCTTAATATAATGTGAACAGGTGAGTTGTATATAAATTCACCCTCAGTACAGTACATGTAAACATGTTTATTTCTGCTGTCTAACATGGGGACTTATGGAGACTGACTCACTTCTGCATCCAGCCTCAAGTGGACGTTTGAGGAACTGCAGTTTTTTGGCTTCACTTCACAGACATGGAGGTTGCTGCTTGGTGATTTACAAACATTACTAAGTAGCCGCGAGTGCGAACTGCCCCGGGATGCTGGGAGCCGAGCCCGGCATGAAAACCAGCTCAGTGGGCCTCTGTGTTTGGAGGTTGCTATTTTTATTAACTCGTTCTAAGTCAGCTGCCTTTATCCTGTTGGAACAAAAAAAACAAACTTTTATCGTCTTCCTTCATTAAATTTCAAATGAAGTCGTCTAATCAGATGAGATCAGACTCCCTGCTCTCTCCTCTGTCAGCATTTTAAAATCAAATCCAGTTTTTAATCCTGCCCTCGACCCGATCAGCGGCTGTCCTTCCCCTCCCAAAGCCCCCGGCATAATGAGAAGGTTTGCTTTTATTCAACAGAGAGACTCAAACGAGGTTTTGTTTCAGAGCCAGCATCGAGGCTGATGTTTTATAGTCTGAACTCGTGGTGGAAGAAAGTTTCCAGAGGGGCCGAGCTGTGCCCGCTGCAGTCCTCTCATCGGATCCGCCTCTTTCTGGGCGCTGCAGATCTGCCTCTTCTCTCCTGCCGTCCTCGCTGTCTGCAGTTATTACATGAGAAAATATGTTTTGCTTGAAGGAAGAGAGGTTTAAAAATAGTGTAGCTTCAATGCAAATATAGGATTTATGCTAAAATATTCAGTAAACACGCGGCGTGCCCTCTCCTGTCAGTCCACATCCGGCTCGGTCCAGCCTTCTGTTCGCTTGTTCCTCTAACCTTGAAACACATTTCTGCCCTCTGTTTGTTCTCCATCCATACCGTGAAAGAAACTGAAGGGTGGTGCACCGCCGCGTGGGCGAGGGCGGTGCTGTGTGTGCTGGGGGTGTTTATTTGTGATTAACGTAACCGCTACGTCACAGAGACTCCGTCCACTGAACCAACTGTCTGTCTTCAATTGGTCTTTCAGTTATTAGACGGTCCTCTGCATCTTTGTCACCTTCTTAAAGTTAATGAAAAACTCTCTCTCTCTCTGTCTGTCTGTCTGTCTGCCTCTCTCGCCCCAGCGGGCCTAATCAGGTAAATATTGGGAGGATTTGTCAGTTTGCTGTAATGTGGCAACACTTAAAATGCAGCGACGGCTCTGGAGATAATGTCAGGGAGGAAAAAACTCTGCTGTGGGACACGATGAGAAGGCGTTTCAGGGAACGAGGGAGGCTCGTCCAGAAAAGCTTCAGCGGTGCGGCAGAGCTTTGAGTGTTGTAAAGCGGTTTGACAGCAGAAGTTTTTTTGTCCCTGATGAGGAGTCGGTTACAATTTTATTCCTCCTCTGTGCAGCTGACACGGACGTGAGAGTTTTGGAGGAGGGAATCAAATCCTAATGATCCCAAAAATTCAGCCAAGATCAGTTTCCTCTCGTGTCAGCTCCTGAAACTGTGCTCCAAAACAATCTTAATCGATAAGGCCTGTGTACTTCTGTGACGTGTTGCCACTGTGGCTGTTTGACTCCAGCAGGACTAAATAATGCATTTGTTTGGGAACTATTTGTCGCTGCGGATGAATACACATTTGACGTTGAAGTCACAGATCCGCTTGTTACTGGTGTAGTCCTGCATCAGGGGGAATGTTGAGCCCTTGTGTGATATTGACTGTTCCTGGATCATTGGTGTGCTTTCAGCCTGTTAGTTGCTCTGCGGATGTCAATGTTGACCGATCTGGTCGTCACAACGGCAATTAGATGGATTGTGTTGAAATATTGAACCTGTGTTCATGGTGCACAGAGGATGGATCCTCTTGACTTTTCATGCAGCTTCTTGGACGCTGATCCGCGTCTTTGCCGTATTTTAGAAGAAGCAGGACTGCCAACATGGCGGCTTGCATGTTTTGAGCTTCAAAGCGTGTGTGACGGGCGCAAACGCTCCACAGAGCATGCACTCTTAGTGTTAACAGTTTATGCACAACAATGCTCGATGGCTTAGAGGACTAAGATGTATTATGTTTGGATACAGTTCTCGTTAGAGCCGTTTTCTCGGTTCTTTAGAATTCTGACTGAGCCCGGGACATTCAGCTCGGACTGCTGGTTTTCCTGCGAGTATCAAAGGAAGACAGACATGATTCAGCTGGAGGCGCTTGGCAAAGTGCAGGAGGAAGCAGAGACGAGAGGGAGAGAGAGGGAGGGAGGAAACACGGGGAGGTAAAGAGGCAGTGAACAAGAAAAGAGATTTTCGAGAGGAGACAAGCAGCAGGAGAGGAGGAGGAAGGGAGGGAAGGAGGGAGGGAGGGAGGGAGGGAGGGAGGGAAGAAATGGGGACTAGCCGCTAAAGCACAGCCGTGTCCCCGCGGACGGCCGAGCGAGGACGCGTGCGTGTGATGGAATGACATGTCGGCGCCGCATCTGCTCCGTTTTTTTGCCGCTCAGCTGGGTTGCCATGACGACCAGCACATCCTCGCCTGCTCGCTCGGCTCGGCTCGCTCGCCTTCTTCCTTTATGCATCCTTCCCTCGCTCTCTCGCTCTCTGTTTGCATCCCTCCCCCGCCCTCCCTCCCTCCCTCCGTCTAACTGACT
Organism: Nibea albiflora; assembly: GCA_014281875.1. Classification (NCBI taxonomy): domain Eukaryota; kingdom Metazoa; phylum Chordata; class Actinopteri; family Sciaenidae; genus Nibea; species Nibea albiflora. The sequence goes on along the minus strand of CM024804.1, from coordinate 25,126,925 downwards.
TATATAAACCTCGTCTTTGTACCGACACGAAATTGCTCGGAGGTTGAGTGCATTGAAGTCTCCTTGAAAAAGTGATATCAGGCATCATCTCTCTCTCTCTTTCTCCTTCTCCTTTTTTTCCTGTCTCACTTATGCCCACACTCAAAATGTCTCCCGGGCTCGGTGCCAGCGTTTCCCTTCAGCTGGCAAAATAAAAGCGTCAAGGATTCAGGAAGGATACAGGAAGTCAATCGGTGAAAGAAGCACTGCTTAGCATGTAGAGAATGTAGCCGGGTGACACCTCACTTCACTTCATACTCCGTCATCAGTGTGTGTGTGTGTGTGTGTGTTTGTAGTCCTCATGATGTGGGGACACACTCCGGTTAACGAGTCACATTGTGGGGACTCGCGGTCCTTGCGGGGACACAAAGTCCCCGTTAGGTAAATCATTAAAGACTCAGTCAGGGTGAGTGTGTTGGGTGAGGTTAACACTGTTAATTGCTTTGTTGCTCTCCGTCCTCCCTCTGAATTATTTGTCTTGTTGGTTGGTGCATCGCTTTGTTCAACAGACCTGCTTTAAAAAGTCCTTCGGTCACGCAGAGAGCCGCACATTCTTCCACTCGTGTGACGGTGGGACGGCGTCGCTCAGCGGAGTTATGGTCTCGTTAAGCGGTGAAATAGATTTAGCCATTTTACACCCCAAACAGTCTGTAGACGAAGCCATCTGCCTCTCTGGTTTATGTCCCCAGGCAGACACCGTACTCTGCCAAACAGCCACGGAGGGAGTCTGGGACTCAGATGGCGACTGTGTGTGTGCCCATAATGTACATCCACACATGGAGGCCCATATGCGTTACGTTAGACCTTATAAATGTCTTTTACGATTGTGTTTGTGTATCTTTGACACAGCCTGTATTTGTGTGCATGTTTATAGGCGGAAAAAACGCCTCGGGATGCTTCTTTTTTTCTTCTTTTTCTATTTTCAGACGCACAAAGTGATGACGTTGTTCATTTTGAATTAAAGCCTGCGGTTGATTACTTCACAGTAACACTAAAGATTTATGTAACGTAACAACATGAAAACAAGTTTTTAGAGCTGAATATGAAGACATTTCTCGCAGAGAGGAAACCCTGAACAAAACTCAAAGCAAATGTTCCAGGAGGCGCGACTTCAGTCGAGCATCGCACAGAATCACAAAGATGAAATGACCCCGTGTTCTTTCTCTTTCTAGATGTAACGTCCAGGATTACATCTGGCACAAGGGTGCTCGCTGTGAGTCGGTGGTGACCGAGTTCCAGGTGATGTGTCTGGCCGTGGGCGCCTCGGCTCTGGTGGTCCTGCTGCTCTTCATGATCATTGTGTGCTTCGCCAAGAAGCTCCACGTGCTCAAGACGGAGAACAAGAAGCTGCGCAAGCGCAGGTGAGGCTCCAATTCACAGAGTAAAAGCATGAAAATAAATCCTTATTCAGTCTTCAGGTTCACGCTCCCTAGATCTGTTTTCAGTAAACTCCAAGATCTCCTTTCAGTGTGTGCGATCGTGCAGGCGACACACTCGTCTTTGAATCAGCGGATTCATTTGTCTAAGTTTAAAAGATCAATCCAACTAAACTAAAAAACTAAAGTCTTCAGTGTTTTCTGGTGCAGCAGATTTATTATCAGTTACCCAGCAGACACTCGGAGTCTGGACTGCGGTACATTACTCCCCGTCAATGTTAAAGACTGAATGAGAAAGCTTTGTTTCTGAGGCTGGCACTGCCTCTGGGCCAGACTGTTGCCTCGGCTCGTGTGAAGACAGAGCGGTCGATGAAGAGAGAGAGGGTGAAAAAGACGTTTTAAAGACGAACCAGCCGCTTTAAACGCTCATTGAAATTCAATCAGTGTGTCGGCGGTGTCTAGAAATAGGCCTCAGAGAGGGAAAAGAGTGATGAAGCACAAAAAGAGTCAGCATGTGGCTCATATTTGTGTTGTGAAACATCATGATCGGATCCAAATGTCAACGGGAATTCGTGCTTAAGCTCAACAAAGTCAACAAAAGGTAGTATGAAAATTATTATTCCAACCTTGTAGGGCAAAGACGATGCGGTGGTGCTTCCTCCTCCAAGCTTAGGCCACTTAAAGTGAAGGTGAACCTGCACAGGTGGCTCCCAGACTGACCCTTTAATTGCAAAAGTCTAATTGCAGCCTGTTGCAGGCTTATTGTTCACGAGCTGTAAGCAGAGTGATTTATTCCCTGCTCAGATTGTTTCATTAAATGGATGATTTAAGATCTAAAGAGGGGAAAGTCTGCAGCATCTCTGTGTGCTTGGTTGGAGATTCTGACTTCCTGCATTCATAATCAAATCTAATGAAATATTCGAACGTGTGTGAAAACGAGTAGGAACAAATAGAGGATGGCCGTGACGGAGCGGACGTCGCTGACGGGAAGAGGCTTGAATACTTTTTTTGTGAAGACGTCAGCGAGCTCGCGGCGGAGTAACTCACCGAGAAGAAAAACACGAAGATGAAAGAAGAAAAGGCAGGACGGATAAACGACAGCATGTGTCGAGAGAAGGACGAGGCGGTGGAGGCTTTCAAAAGAAATGACTTCCTCTCACAGTTTCAGGCGAGAATCACTCAGGAATGAGTCAGGCGGACGATGCTCGTGTGTTGTTGAGGACATGCGACGAGGGTTAAGCTCCTCATCAACAACAACTACACGAGAGACATTTCAGTTTGTCTGCACGGCATAAAAAAGATTTATTTCCATGTTTTTGTCCAAACTTCTTGTATCTTGTGATCTGAACTGATCACAAGATCACTTCTTATCAAAATCTTAACAAATGCATCTAAGCATTGAGCACATGAATCAAATTTATATACAAGTAACGTCTTAAAGGTGACGCTGCAGTTTGGAATCATTCGAGTTGTTAGCGGTGAAAAAACACACAGATGGAGGATGGGCGATAAAAGGATAGTCTGATGGATCGAGGAGGAGGAGGAGGGTAGGATAGATCTGCCGAAATAGGAAACGAATAAGTGAGGAAGACAATGAAGGAATGCAGGAGGAGACGAGGGAGGAAGGAGGTGGGAGGGGCGGCGTGGAGAGCTGATGGCGAGCAGCCGGCAGAAAACCAGATGACAGAGCAGATGAAGGAAAAAAGGGACCAGCAGAGGGTCGACGCAGGATGTTTATAGGAGGATCAGGCTGCACTGGATCTGTAGAAACAGTTTAGAAAGCACGGAGCCTGAAGGGTGACGCAGTTTCCTGATTTTATCATCTGACTTAAGAATAAAAAACATGGGACCCAAACTAATAACAGCATCAAGCGTTCAATTAGGTTTGTTGGAGGTTTTCCACGGCTTCTATCCTCAATTTGAATATTTCATCACATACATGAATGTTAATTAAGAGCCTGCCGTCGTGCTCAGTGATGAATACTTTGATTAAAGCAGGATTCAGCTTCTTTAACTTCAAGACGAGGCTCGAGGGATGAAATGTTTGTCATAGGCAACAAAACAAAAAGCAGACGTGGTCAAAGATTTCTTTCAAAATATTTTAAATATGCTGGAAAATAGTTGATGAAAATGTGAAAAGACTTTGATATATTAGTGAAATGTGGCGTCAGAGGTTCAAACAGTTGCTTAACAGGCGGCCCGATGACACGCTGAGGCCGCCCTGAGCAGGCAGACAGGATGTCTTATAAAGGACTTCATGTGTGTAATTTGACTTTAAAAGTCATTTTCTTAGAGAGAATTTGCTGATATTTGATCTAATTTCTGAGTAAAATCAATATATGAATTTATTTGTGTTGAAAACAGATTTAAACTTTGAAGTTTGGCTCAGAAACACAGCTGAGATGAGGTTTGTGTGTGACCTCTGTAGAGCATCCTGTAGGTAGAGCACCACTGCACAAGTAACTTAAATATTAAAAAGAAATCAGCATGTATAATAAAAATGTATGATTTGTTTAATGCTCTGAACCTTCGCAGCTCGGTGGCTCCAGCACTGTGAGCACTAAAGTTCTGTGTAATAGTATTTGAGCTTGATGTATCAAATGTGAGTGTTATACATAACTTTATAGTCTCTGCACTCAGTGGCCACTTTAAAAGAGATACTTGTACATCTAATGCAACCCAATACAGCTGCGAGCCGTCAAATCTAATTTTAGGATTCCTATATATCCAGATATGTTAATTCAATTCTATGTTTTAGCACCGATGGTGGATCAGGTTGGTGATGTGTTGGAACGCCTCCCAATACGGCCTCAGCGTGTCATCGAGCCGCCCTTTAAGGAGGCGGCTAAGTCTTCTCGTGTCCATTTATTGTGTTTTGAAAGAAATCTTGAAACTCTAGAAATCTTCGACCACGTCTGCTTTTTGTTTTGTCGCCTTCCTCGCGAAATGCGACAAAAGATTTCATCCCTCGAGCCTCGTCTTGAAGTTAGAGAAGCTGAATCCTGCTTTAATCAAACTATTCATCACTGAGCACGACGGCAGGCTCTTAATTAACATTCATGTATGTGATGAAAACATCAAACTGACGACAGAAGCGGTGGAGAACAGACTGAAGGACTGGGCTGAATGTGAAAAGGAGTGGAGGGTGGAGGTCACTGTGGTGGTGCTGTTGATTTCGGCAGCCGGTTTCAGCCTCCCTAGCAACAGAGCCGTCGTGGATGAGCAACAGCCTGCGGATGCAAATGTGAACCGAAGGACCCAAATCCTCAACACCAGCTCCCGCGCTTACAGCCTCTATTTTTAGCTGCACGGGGAAGGTTATCGTGCGAGTCACGGTGGAACGAGATTACGGACGACGAAGGCGATGATGGCGAAAAGGAGGAACAGCGCTGCAGTCGGTCGTAGTCTTAACGCTAGTTAGCAGAAATTGAAAAAGGGTGATGTCATTGGATCCAGCTGAAAGTAGGGCAGTCTGAACAGGAGGTGGAGGGAGGGAGGTGGAGGGGAGGGAGGGAGGCAGGGGAGGAACCAGGGGGAGGCGGGGTTGACCTACATACAGCTGTGCGACCTGAGGGGTGTGTGAAAGCCTCATCAAGTGGTCGGCGTAAAGAAATCGAAGAGGAGGAAGAGGAGGGTGACGGGAAAGGAGGGCAGGGTGAGGAAGAAGGAGGAGGAGGAGGAAGGAGACACTGTTGCAGGAGAAGAGAAAGTGAAAGGGGGGGTGAGAGAGAAAAAAGCTTGACGTGACACACTGAGTGGAGTGTTTGCACTGCTGACGAGGCTCATGAATACACGAGACTCCCACACTCCCCCATCTGAGCCGATCGGTGGGTAATTGCAGCGTTTCTCTGCCGCAGTCGAGATCAGACCAAACATCCTGCTTTAAAAGACGGAGACGAAAGAAAAGAACGCGTCCTCTGGAAGTGTCTCTTCATCTGACGCTCCGCTGACAGGCTGACGTCTTCATCGTGGTTTAGGATGAATTAAACTCAAAGACGTGGTTAGAAAAACCTCCATTGTTTGGTAACAATCGTGGTCGCACATTGACCGTCTCCCGTCCCACCCTGACCTCCCTCTGTCGCTCTACAACAAGTCCCATTTTTGGGGCACTTGCTGAAACCTCTGGTTCAAGTTTTTTGTGCCATTGTTTGCAACACGACCTGATTTTCTTAGCTTAGCACAAAGACTGATAATAGGAGGAAAACAGGTAGCCTGGCTTCATCTCAACAGAAACAAAAACCTAACCTACCTATGAAGGAGGAAAATGTACGAACCAAGAATAAAAGCATCAACAGAAAAGGCTATTTCTGTATTTTATGTTGATTTATTTATTTATGTTTGTGCATCGCTCACCGGGTGTCTGGGTGTAACGTTGCTGGGTGCTCTAATCTGTGACAGCACCTGTCAATCAAAGCGTCCACGCTCTGAATCCTGCATCACTTTAAGCCTTAATATAATGTGAACAGGTGAGTTGTATATAAATTCACCCTCAGTACAGTTGTCATGAACGGGGAAATTAGCTACAGAGACCAAAACTGTTTTTTGTACCAGGCTGTAAACATGTTTATTTCTGCTGTCTAACATGGGGACTTATGGAGACTGACTCACTTCTGCAGCCAGCCTCAGGTGGACGTTAGAGGAACTGCAGCTTTTAGCTCTTCCTGTGACACTGCTATTTTGTATCCACAAAGAGACAGCAGAGTGAGAGGTCCAAAGCTGGTTTCTGGTGTTAGAGTCTGACGAGTGATGACGGGAAAACAGATTTCTCCGTCTGTCTCTCTGTCGTCTTTGATTGTCCCGTCACAGCGCTCATGAAATATAAATATGGAAGCTCGCACGAGGATCAGAGAGACGGGCGCAGGAAGTAGATCACGGCTTCTTTAACTATAGATACGACGGGGGAGAGAAGAGATGAGACGGGGAGAGAGAAAAAAAGAGACGTTTGGAGGGCGGCTGATGCTTTTTGGTGTCTTTAAAGTGTTCAGAGTAAAGGTTTGTATGTGTGCGGGGCATGTGACAGCATGAAGAGGGACGAAAGAGGAGACAAATCTGTGACGCTCGTGTCAAAGTTATTGTTTCACTCGGTCCCTGAGACAAACATCTCGTCTCTTTGAGGAGTCGGAGACGAAGAAATTCAAAGAGTTCAGTCGAACTCAGTCAAGAGGGAACTCCCAAAGTTGCGATGAAAGGAAAATCTGTTTATGTGTTTTAAAGTGGTACAGCGAGATTTCATGAGGCTGTCCAGACGATCAGTACTCCCAGTAAATATGTCCAGCTGTACTCGAGTATTTCTTCTGATTACATTACTTAGCGAGTCCCAGATTTAGTCTTGTCCGGCGTTGCATCACAGATAAAATGTCTTTTTTCTCTGTTTGCGTCTGGACAAACAGAAAGACGTGAACTTCTGTCTAACTAATGCTGCTTTCTTGCTTTTTTCTCCCCACCCTTCCTTTTTCTTTCCTCTCTCTTCTTCAACAATGTAACCTCTCTTCCTAAATTTGTCCTTTCTCTCGCCCCCTCTTTGCTCCCTGATGTCTCTCCATTCATCTCTTTGTGTCTTTTCTCCTCCTCCTGGATTCAAATCCTCAAACTGCCATCTATTCTTCCCATCTTTCTAAACCTCCTCTATCCCCACGTGACCCTGTTTTCCATCCTCCTTGTCTCCTAAACGTCCATTCTTCTCTTACTTTACATCTTCATCTCCTACCTCCTTCTTTTCCAACTCTTTAAACTCCTCAATATCTTTCGATTCTCTCCTTCCTCTTCTCCTCTACTTCACTCCTTTTCCTTCCCACGTCCCCTCCTCCCTCTCACGTCCATCCATCCATCTTCTGACGCCCAGCAGTAAGTACCGGCCTACATCGGAGCAGCACAATGATAATTTCTCGCTGTCCACCATCGCTGAGGGCTCCCACCCAAATGTAAGGAAACTTGTGCGACACCCCTCCTAACGTCCCTCATGCCCGTGCATTGGCTTACTATGATAACATTATCTGTCAGGTAACGTGGTTCTCGCCTCTCTCTGTCTCTCTCTCACCCCTTCTTCTGCATCTCCCCCTGCCCGGACTCCCCTTCCCCTCCCTTCCCCCTTCCCCTAATGCATGGGCATGAGTATATTCTCCGATACTCCGAGGTGTGGAACGCTAAGGACGGGGATGGGCGGGGTCGGAGTGCGAGGAGGAGAGGATGACGGGAGTTTTCTCGAGTGTCGAATGCAACAAGGGACACACATGAACGGCTTCATACTTTAGACACATAGATAAATAAAGTTCTTAATAACTCATGACACTTTCCGTATAGAGCATGTTGTACCCAACAATTCACACCATGAGCAAGCACTTGGTGACAGTGGCAAGGAAAAACTTCCTTTAAACCTGGAAGCTGGTTCAACAGGAGCTTGATAGCTGAAGGTTCTGGCTCCTAGCCTACTTTGGAGACTCCATGAACCACAAGGAACCAGAAGGAACCCTGCACACTGTTCTAGTGAGGTAACAGGGTACTACGAGTTCTCTAAGATATGATGGTGCCTGACCATGAAGTCTCACTGTGATGGATTATGGATAAGAAAGTTTTCAGGGTCTCATATTTGACGTTCATACAGAAATGGCTGCCTGGAAAACATTTAAAAGTTCTTTTCATACTCAACCCAACCCAATACTCATTGACAAGAGGGTGAGTATGTACCATAACAACGGTACCATGCTTGCAAAGGGCTGTAACAATTGTATGCAAGGACTGGCTGCTCTGTCAGTCCTTGCATACCATTGTTAGAGCCCTTTATTACCATACAAGGATCGACTGAGCCTTTTCCAAGCATGATACCATGATTGCAACGGCAGACAAGTCTTGGTTCCCCAAGGTTGATTGCTTATTGATCGTATTTCGAAGGTGACAGCAAAACAAACACGGGAGATGACGATTACGATGACTGTACCTGTTCAGTCTTAAATCTTTATGTAAGCAATATCACACAACATCCTGCTAGCTTATTTTGACTGAAGAAACACAGGCAAAGAGAAAACACTCGCTGTTTGAATCCATTCTCGTGTAAACTCTGCAGACTGAGCGACTGTCCTCAAAGCTAAGATAGCAACTTAGCTTGAACTAAGAGAAAACTCCCACAATCCGACCTCCTCCTCCTCACTCCCCGTCTCTTTCTAACCTGCTCTCTCTTTGATCACCTCTTGCATCGGTGTGCCATGGCGTTTCTGCTCTGTCGCCAACATGCGCCACCCTGGGAGGCCATGTTAGCGAGCCATCGCAGCTCTGCTTTGCTGTCTGTTTACAAATTTAATGTTCCCTTTTGAACTAAATGTCTTGCTTGACTTGTTTATCCTGAAAATGGGTGGTGTCGTCGGGAGGGATTGGTTTTATTGGTTGGTGGGGCGGGGATACAAACAGGTAAGGTAATGGTTACAGGATGTTTTGGACGGGGTTCATCAGGATAAACATCTGAGATGCAACACCTCGTGGCAGAGCCGACAGGTGCCTTACTAACTGAAGCATGGGGTAGCTAGTAGCGGCCAACGCTACAGTTGTAGCAGCATGGGTAGTTGTAGTGCTACAACTGAGTTTGTTTTTGTTTTTTTAGGATGTGGTACCACCCTCTAACTACTCCATCAGTAGTTTTGTTCACGTGAAGCAGCTTCGTCTATAATTCTCTCATCTTTCATGCTAGCTCAGCAGTTTTAGACGTAGCGATGTAACCGAATACCATTTCACTCCCCTGACGGACAAGAAATGAAATATAAAGAAAATCTATCCGTCTCCACCTCCTAACTACATCTCTAAAACCTCAACTTTCTAACTCAACACCACCTACACATCACAGCCCCCCAAAATCCCCACTCATCCACTGGATTGAATAGTACTTGTAAATGCTTTAAATGGTTGTTTTAGCACACTTAAAGGCATCCTGTGAGGTTTTTGACCGTAGGCTTGGTTATGTGGCAGAGAAGAAATCTGCAAGCTAGCAAACAGTGTAGACAATGCAGGTTTCAAACATATTAAGAATGTATTGCCGGGCGTGTCAGAGCTAACACATGCATATCAAAAACAGCCCTGGTGATAAACCAGTGAGTCAGTCAAAGTAAACAAAGTCATAAAAACATATTTTTGCTGTAAACTCTGCCTGACAGCCTTTAGTCTTTGTCTGCATGGTCCAGATGTGTCAATCAGAAGAGATTTGCAGCTACTATTCAGCCCAGGTTTATTTTCCAACACACGTTCAAAGACAAAGACCAAAAGCCATACCACCTCACCAGTTTCCCTCCCAAAATACTCCCACTAATAAACCAAATAACCTCAACTCCACCCTCTAAACTAATAGCCCGGTGCCCCAACAATGGAGGACCTCTCCAGAAATATCCAAACTTGTATTTACAGTGGCCAGACTGCACCAGAGAGTCGGTTTCTACCTCAGAGATGCTTTTTTGCCAGCTGGGAATATCAGCTGTCGCCTGAAAGGAAGTCTACTTTTACTCCTACTGCTGATCTCTGTCTCCAACACTCGATCTCTCTCACTCTGTTTTATCTGTCTGCTTCTATCTCTTCCCGTCTGCCTCCATCTTTCTTGTTACTTAATCTCTCTGTATTGTCTGATCTCTCGCTCCTCCCACTCGTCTTCTGTCCTCTTCGATCGCTCTTGCTCTTCTTCCTCGCTCTCTGAGGATGCCTTGTTTTTGGTTTTGAGGAGTATAACCCTTTGCCCCCCCATCCCCCTCCCCTCAGAAAACCATGAGCAGATACACCTGGGAGTGTAAGACCAAAGAGGAGTCCGACTGTGAGGTAAGACCGAATCCAAAATGTCAGAAAGTCCCGCCCCTTCCTCTTCCTCTCACCTTCCTTCAAACAGCTCTCTCATTGTTACTGTGGCCCTGTCAATCACCTTTTCTCAGCTCTCGGCGGATCAATCCGAGTCTTACAACCCGTCCTCCAGCAAATACATGAAAACAAACATAACAGAACCACACATAACGTCTCAGGTACATCAGTTTAGTAAATGAATAAAAACTTAGGGGGCCCCAGTAGCTCACCAGGTGGAACTCCATTTACCAAGGCTGGGTCCTGCAGCCATTTGCTGCATGTTATCGCTCTTCTCTTTTCTTGTGGAAAAGGTTCAAAAATAATTATGATCTCCAGTTTGAGTTGATAAAGATTCAAACAAAACACCAATATGGGTTATATTTTCATAAAAATATCGATTTATGCATAAAGAACCATGTAAATCTTACACACGCTGAAAAAAATCTATTTTAAAGAGGAGCTCCGCCTATTTTATACATAAGTCTGTTCACAGGTGCATAGTTGATTTGTGTACATGGAAATTGTGTGAACTCACCCTTTAAAACACATAAAACAGCCTGCAGAGCCTCCAAATCATAAACACTTAAAAACTGCATCAGTCCTGCGGCAAGAAAACTGTTGACCTTGTGAGGACTTTGTCACACGTCCAGACAGACGACAGCCACACACACCGAGGCAATGTATGAAACAAGAAAAGCTCTTGCAGTTGGCGGAGAAAAGGCTGAATTTTGCAGAGAACAACACATTCGTACCCGAGCAGTCATTTCGGAACAATAACACAAAAAGCACTTATGTTTCCCTGCAGTAACAGAACGCTTCGTGCTTCCTTCGCTGTGGTAAATTGAACCCTCTTCTGTCCTCAATCTTCCTGAGTTCAGCCACAGTTTCCTCTGCAGCAAACAGTTTTTTCTTTTTGGTCAATACTAAATAAATTCAACACAGTAAATGAATTGACCGAGCAGAGCTGGGTGAAATCCCTAAAAGAATTTCATTTCCATCGATTGAATCAGCTCTCATCAAAAGCTGGACTGACCCTGAGGTCCACATGCTGCGCTCGTGCAGGAATAATGTGCATTTAAAGATGAGTCATTTGATTAATTTGAATCCATTCATGAGCTCAGAAAATACTGAGAACGCTTAGAGCGTTAAAGTGATGATCTGAGTTGTGTTTTTGTTTCCTGTTGCTCAGCTTCAGTTCAGTTTTCTCGGTCACCGCTGTGGAAAATCAAATCGTACAAACTTTCCTCCAGAGGAGCGACCGTCAAGTGTTCAGAGGGCGGATTGTTAGAAGTTTAGAAGAAAATGTGGGATGAATTTTAAACTTTCAAGACAAACAAAATGATTTTACACCAGTTCAGTGTTTGAGAGATCGTCCTCGTGTTGTGTACACCCAGTTATGTCTGAGAACAATAGAATATATGTGCAGTGTATGTCCCACTTTAGTGACTCAGCCAGGAGTCCATTTTAAAATCTTCTCCTCCTTCCTCTACACTCCACAGAAACACAGAGTGTGCATGCATACGAACCAGACACAATCTTGACTAGGGTTGGAAATTTCCGGTAAATTTCCAGAAGCTTTCCATGGAAAGTTAAGCTGGGGAATCTAGGAGACTTTCCATGGGAATTAATGGGATTTTCACAGGAAATTGGGGACAATTTAATAATCAGCATTACCTGCAGTTAGCAGTGTGCCATGTGGTTGAGGAATAGCAGATATTCAAGTGTACTTGATTATGCTAACTATATTTAAAATATAGATTTTTTAAAAATCTAGTTTACGGGTTGTTCCCATAAATTTCTGTTATTTTCCATGGAAAGTTTCCATTTATCTTCAGTCTGGTTTATCAACCCGTGGACAACCAGAGCTCCATAATACTTCTTCATATTTATACAGAGAGTGAACAGAAATATTCTCTCCATTCAGAAAAACAAGCATTTTATCTTTAAAATCAACCTGACCAAGTCTGAATTCAGACCTTTTATGAATCTGCACCATGACGCCGATATTTCAGCATCCTTTTTGATCCGTTCATTGCGATCTAACCACGGCAAACTTTAGTTTATTTTGGCTTCATACCACAAAAGATATTTATTGACTGTTGACTATTCTCAGAGCTGCAGTAGCTAAAAATGTGGCTAAAATATCAACTCAATTTAAACTCAGTTTAAATATGGCTCATTTTTCTGCACACAAAAACACACACACATTTATTATATACGTTATAAAAGAGGCTTTAATGACATAATGCAGAAGTTTATTTGCCCCCTCAAACACAAAAAGGACTTCAGGAACTGTCCGTGTGCCTCCATCATCATCATCATCAGAACCCTGTTTATCTCTGTTCCCCCTCTCCCCCCGTGAAATATTACACCCACTCTAAAGTCCTCGTGACTCTGTGCTACTCCCACCCACCGCCCGCCCGCCCGCCCCCCCTCCACCCATGCACAGCAATGAAATCCAACAAACAACCAAACAAAAGAAAAAACATTTTCCAGTTTCACGCTGACGGGAGGACAGAAGGCCCCTATCCCATAACCATGGAAGTGACGTACCCGCACGTCCTGCCTGAAGTTACTATCTAAGCCAGCAGCCAGCGGGTAAATGCTCTCACTGCTCTTCCTTTCTAAAAGGCATTGAATTCAAACACAAACATTCAATTAGGGTGTGTTTTTGTAAATGGCACAGGCCTCGGGGTCTGCAGTTTGATGGTGTGTTTGTCTGTAAGTGTGTGTGCGTGTGTGATGGACGCCCCGGGATGCAGCATGGTCGATGATGCCATGCAATATTAATGGGGGATAAGAGGCTGGAAAAACCGAGCCAAAATGGACTCCGCAATCAATTCTGTTCCCTCTGACCTTAATTAAATTCAGATGAATTAAATTGAAACCTCTTAAAACACGTTTTGTTTTTTCCCCTCAGTGACTGCTTGGGTATGTATGACGGTGGTACTCACAGATAGAAGACTAAGGGTGGAGATTATATATTTCTTTTTGTTTTGGATGGAGGAGGAGGAGGAGGAGGAGGAGGAGGAGGAGCTGAGGCGTTCTGCATGAGCGATCTTTACTGTACATGTGACGGGGGGGGGTTGCATGTGGATGTGCATGTGCTTCCTGGGTTGCCTGAAAAGAGGTGGTGGTTGGAGGTTGGAGGCGGGTACAGGGTGGGGTTGATGGCGCTCATGCAGTTCACCTCACTGTCTCCTCGAGTAAACACAACATGCCCAGCCGAGCGTGATGATTATCAACCGCTAAGATGGCTGCTACTCAAAGTAATGACACGATATCTGCAATTTGGTTTGGTTGAATATTTCATGGTGTCTAAAGAATCACACCAGTGCTTCTTTCTTTTCCGGGTTTTGGCTCCTTGTCGTACAAATCGGATATACTGCAAACAGTTTCAGGGATCCACTGGATTCTGTTGATTTCTGTGCAGTTTGAAAGTGTAATAGTTGACTGACGACGCTTGCTTCGTTCCGTAGATGCGGGACAGTTAGCACTGCAAGAAGGTTCTGGGTTCTGCTGTGACGTCAAGCTGGTTTCAGACTATTTATTTTCACGCTGCACGGAAACCAGTAACTAACCTGGACAGCAGAATGTAAAGATTTGTGGTTTGGGAGCTGAAACACTGGAAACACACCGGTGTGGTTCTTTTAAAGCATGAAGATGGAAGATGAAAATCCATCAGAGTGCATGAAACCCAAAGATCTGGGATTCTTGAAAAACATTTTGAGCCCGGGTTCATCATCTCCACAGAAGAACATCGATGTTGGACGATTCTGTAAAACACTGGAATGTCCAGTGCTAACATTTGTAAAATCTGTACATGGTGACGACAGTAGGTAACTAGACCAGGGTCAAGGTATGGTTTGGTTCCTTCCTTCTCTTCCACCTCACAACACAAACAACTACCTAATTTGGCACCAAATGTTGGCATTGGACGTAAATTGTGACGTGCAGAATCGCCCAGTGTGGGTGTATTTCTTGGAGAAAGATGAACTTAGTCTTTGAGGAAGTCCAGTTCTGGTGGGTTGGTCAGAATTTGCTACAAAGGCTTTAAAAGAATTCAGATTGACCAGGATCACAGTTGAACATGAAACTCTTGTCGTGGTTTTAACTGTACTTTCTGCCCCCCTCACCCCCTTCCACCTACCACCTATCACCTGGATAGGATGATCCTAATTCCCAGAACAAGCTGGAGGACCCGGTGAAGGCCCCACCGAAGGAGGACGACTCCCTCAACATCCACAACTCTCTGACCCCCAAACACGAGAACCACAAGGTCCTGGGCGAGGAGAACTCCTCGGAGGTAAACTCACTGCAGAACAACATGATGTGAAAACAAAAAAAAAGCAACCTGACAACACGACAACCGAAAACGACAAGGTGCGCCGGCAACGGGAGCTCCCTTCTCCCTCCACCCCCAAAAATATCCCTCTGTCTGCTGCCGAGTGCGCCTAACCGGTCAACCAACCAACCAACCAACCAACCAACCAGCCTGCCAACGTACCAGCCAACCAACCCAGTCTGCAACCGTCTCCGACACGGCAACACTGCCACCAAGCGGCTTGGGTCGCTGCAAAAAAAACCACACACACCGCAGCCCGCCGCCACTGCCCCGCCCCCTCAGCTGAGAGTAACCCCCACCTCATCCTTGCAACCGCCGCCTTGCAACCACCTTCCTCCCCGTTACATCCACTCACGCCCCTGTTTCGCAGCCCTCCGCCCCCCCCACACCTTGTTGCTGTCACTCTACTCTCCCTTATCTATCTTACCTGCACACACACACACATACACACACACACATACATGAGACACAAAAGATGAAAACATGCTTATATGTACACACACACACACACACACACACACACACACACCTTCCCCTGCCTGCATTGGTGTATTTTGTAAAAAGAAAGAAATCATACAGAAGTTTAAAACGTACGTAAAACGTCATTGTAAAAAAAAAAATAATTAAGATAAAGCTACTGAGAGGTTTTGATGTTTGTCTGACTAATCCAGTGAGTATGTATAAATATCGGAGATAAAAAATTTGCTTGGATTGATTTTAAAAGAAGAACACGCTGTGTCTTGGTTTTCATTGATGTGATTTCTAATCCTTTGATGTACTTGTTTTATTGTTTTTTTTTTTGTACTTTTTTGGGACTTCTTCTTCGAACAGAGAATAAAACAAACAAAAATTCAGACAGTTGTTGAAATAAACCTTTTTAACATGACCTCTGTGGATCCGGTGTTTTCCTCAGCGTCGCCTCCCTCCCTCTGTTGTTGCTCTGCATGGCTTTGAACGCAGCTTTCTTAGATCCTTCGTCATCAGTCTGCCTTCCCTGCTTACAAACACATTTTCTACATTATAAATGTTTAAATATGTCGAGGATCCACCGCTCCGCCACCTCAGAGCCTTTATCGGAGATGTTTAGCTGTTATCACATGACGCACACGGTGACAACTAAACCATCTTCTAAGACACGTGGCTGAACGGAAGTGGAATCAGGTTGACCTTGATAACATTTATTATTGTTGAGGCAAAGAAACTCGAGTTTTCCATCTTCTGTGCTGAGTTACGAGGGTGGATAACCGACCTCGGCGAGGTGCGTCATATCAGCTGATATTAGGAGGGTTAAAGGTCCGGTGTGTGAAGATTCAGTGCCGTCTAATGGTGTAGTTACAGACTGCAACCCCCCTCCATTCACCCTCTCTGTTAAAATGAATGATCAGTGAAACATGGACGTCGTACGTTCTGCCTCCACCCACCGCCTCCATGAGTGGAGCCGCCCCCACCTGTCGATTAAAAGGTCGATTTGGTCTTTTAAACTGTGAAGGTTGATTAGAACATGAGGAACAGGTGCTGAGGTGATCAGGCAGGTGAGCAGGAAACTGCAGGCCACGCCCAGACAGACAGAGCGTGAGAGAGAAACAGCAGGTGGAAGAAGAGCTGCGGCGCCTGTAGATATAAAAGACTCATCCTAAGGTAACAGAAACATTATTTTATCTAATTCCTGCCTCAGTGAACAGTTTTAAATCTGACACGCTGCTCCTTTAAATATTACGTTAAGAAAATATGAGAGGAAATCTGGTGAAAGCTGTTTAACTTCAGTGATTAAAAGAGGTAGATACCCAGGAGGTCAAAGGTCAGCATGACTCAGACGTGCCTCTGTGAAATATAAACTCGATGATGAGGCGGCGATGAGTTCTGCCGTCCCCGCGGCAGACAGCTGGTCTGCTGTTAGAAAATTTGTCCTCACAGCACATAAATCACGCCGGCCAACGCCAGCTCTGCTGCTTCTGCATGTTTCCTGCCTCCAGAGATGCTTCCTGCCTCCCTGCTTCCAGCTGGACACACACACACACACACAAAATGCAAATAAATAAACACTTGCAGACGCACATGCAATGTATGAGCAGTGAAAAAGAAACATCTTCAACATCTCAACACACACACACACACGGCAACACAATCTCAGCTCAAACATGGAGCAATATTAATGATTATAAAAACCAGATTTACCAGCTGCAGCATCAGTGTGAAGAACACATTAAAGGTATCGTTCACGTATTTTAAACTACTTATTCATCAACACACTCGCAGTCCCAGCGTGGAAGTAGAGCAAAGTTCTGCTGAGGTCAGCAGAAAATGTGAGAAAGAAAATAACTAACTAACCACTAAAATAATAAATATCTGATCAGGTCGTCGTCTCTTTGTAATGAGCGTCACACGCTCGGCCTTCGAGTTCAGACGTCTTAAAGTAAAGATGTCGTTTGATAAATTTGGTGCCTGATGAAGCTCAGTGAGAGAAATGTATCTGTAACATGTGTCAGCGCAGAGATTCAACCTGATTCAAATGAAACACACACACACACACACACACACACACACACACACACACCTCCCACACGTTTCAGCGCGGCTCTATAGAATTTTTTGTTCCATTCACGATGCTGACCTGCCACAATAGAGCACACACACACACACACACACATACTTACATTCATACACACACAAAGCATCTGTCAGCTTCCCATGCTCTCTATACACACACACACATATATTCTTCTACACATGTGAGGACCGTCGCTGACATAACACATTCGTTAAACTGAAACCAGAGCTGTTTGTTTCCCAGACAGTGAAGTCTAAAATCAAGTCTCAGCGTATTTGAGACCGGCAGTGTCGGTCCAAGTCTGAGTCTGAGTGAGGTGTCACCTAAGACAAGTCCAAGAGCGAGTGAATTAAGACTTAGTGACTCACACCTCCGTGAGGTGACACGTCGAGTCTTCATCCCAGCCCGAGTTCACGTGAGGTCGAGTCACTAGAGACAGTCTTGATTCTGGCCGTCATTTAATCCATCAGCCGGAACTTGGACCAGAATTAAGACTTGTCTTAAACTATTTGACACCTTGGACCAGAATTAAGTCCAAGTCTTGATTCTGAGTCAAACTTGAGTCATTCGAGACAACGTCACAGCTCGAAGGAGAAACTCCGGTAACCACACGTTATTTTCAGGTGATTATACACTGATGAATACAGAGTTATGAATACTCTATTTAATTATTTATTCCATGTTAGTTCAACTTAAAATCAGTCGCTGTTTTATCATTGAACCAGCACTGACTCAGTGTTTCTCTTCTCGACTCTGAAGAAGAATGATCAGCATTGATTCGATCATCCAGCCTCGAATATTAAACCTCAACACAAACGCTGATTCTGAATTTGCACAGTGAATCAGTGTTACAGGCGATGTGGGTGTTTAAAGTACATCTGTCTGTTCATACATTTGTACCTGATGATGATGTTTGCATGGACTTACCTGTTTGTGTTGAGGCTCTGCTTACAGTACACTGTGACGTCAGTGAAAAACGTCCTTTAATGAATTCTTTGTGAGAAGAATGAGGCCAGATTTGGATGTTTCACAACATGTCTGCCTTCATCATGACGTCCTGATCTCTGAAGAGACGAGAGGACAGATCATGTGATGATGTTGAATTCTAACTCGTGTTTTGTGAAACTTAAACTTGCTCATGAAGGTTCACTGTGTCACAGCGTTACCCTCAGAGCGATGACGGCACCTCCCCCCGTCCTGATTCACTCCTCTCTGTCGGTAATGTAATGCCCACTTGTTGCCATGGCGTCCGCTGGTACTTCTGGCTTCACGCGTTTCAATTCAGAGGACCCTCCTTTAGTGTGTGTGTGTGTGTGTGTAGGTGTGTTTGAGCATGTGCGGTCATGTGCTACTGCATGTGCCAACTTCTACCATTGTGTGTGTGTGTGTGTGATAATCACAGTTGTTGCTGTTTTGTTGCTCACCTACTGCTGTTTCCTATTCTGCGTCTTTTCTTCAGCCTCCTGGGGGCTGAATCGCTCTCTTACCCCCGCCTCTTTATTTATTTGAAGAAAGAGAAATGGACCCAGACCTTCCCCCTCCATCCACCATCCACCATCCGCCCATCAGCGTCCCCTCCACCTCCACCCTGGGAAGGATCCCCCACAATGAACGCTGTTTAACCCATTGATTTCTCAGCGATCCGACCCAACAAAGGACCAGCAACACTGCGGCCTCATTGAGACCCATTCAGGGTTGTTTATCACCCTGTGTGTGTGTGTGTGTGTGTGTGTGTGTGTGTGTGTGTGTGTGTGTGTGTGTGTGAGTGTGTGTGTTTTGTTACACTTCCATCCTTGTGGGAACCAGTTGGGGTTTTGTATTGTAAAAGTGAGGACAGTGATTAGAGCTTTAAACTTAAAGCAACTTTTTGTAACTTTTCTGGCAGACTGCTGCCGACTGTAGCTGCTGTTAGCTAACGTCTGTTAGCACAGAGTTTGGAGCAGAGCTGGACAGTTAGCAAAAAGTTAGCATCACTAATCAGGTTAGCTGGAAAGCTATAGATAACACATCCACTCATAATGTTTTGCTAGCGATAGCATTAGCAAGCATCAAGCTAAGGTCAGCCTCGATGATGTTATTCTGCAGTTTGTTACGTTAGCTTGTTAACCTGCTAACCTGAGCTAACATCGAAAATCTGCCAGCTAAAATCAAAACATGACAAAGTATTTGATGTTTTGCTGTAATGTTAGCTTTGACTTTGGTGTTGTAGTTGTAGAGATTTGGACCGGAGCTTGGCGAGTGTTGTGAGCTCAGCAGCTTCTATGGACATAATGGCAGAGGAGAAGAGAGTGAAGAGGACGCTGACGGAGGAAGCTAAGAAGAGAAAAGGAGAGAGTGAGCGAGCTGTGTGTGTGTGTGTGTGTGTGTGTGTGTGTGTGTGTGTGTGTGTGTGTGTGGGCGTCCGCTGACATTTTAGGGACACGTTCACGACATCACCGTCTTCCTCTCGCTCACTCTCAGTCTGCTGCTGGCGGCCATTTTTCGTGCATCTTCAGACAGAGAGTGGGGCGTCGTCGCCATGGAAACCCAGTCCGATGCCACAGTCTGAGCTCAGACGAGATGGAAACTCTGTGACCTCCGGGTTTCACACACACACACACATACAGATTAAGTGACTCTTAACGGCAGCTTTCCCGTCACCCGGTAATAAACTGAAGCATATCGGGGCATTAAAAACGCTCTCGTCTTCACATTACGGTAAACGTTTAAACCCCTGCGGATCTCTACAGGCGACCCTAATCCTCTCATGCCACAGCCGCCCAGCTGTCACTTACAGTTGTCTCAGGACACAAACACACACACACACATAGAGCATTGACCTCATCATGGCTCGGGTCAGGTTTTAGGTTAAAGGTTTGTAGCCTATATTTTAGCAAAGAATTTACTGAAGTTGTAACCGTGCACCAACATTTGAGTATCACGTCAGTGCTCACGGTGTTAGACATCAGATGTATTTTCTTCTGTCCTATCTCATTTTTGCAGCCCATCTGATTTATCTTGTGACCTCCTGAAGTTGGAGCCACTGGTTAAATGTGTGACATCAGGCTTCCTGTAGTACCTTTACATGTCAGACTAATGCAGTGAAGCAGAAAGTAGCATCAAATGGAAATTACAGCCGGTCTTCAAGGAGACAAAAAGGTCTCTGGGGTCTAAAATATGCGTGCAGGGTATTAGGGGTATAAGAGAGGGTTCATGAAAAGAATTGGGAAACAGAGAACACGCTGACGGCATGTCAAGATTTTCTCTTTTTTTCTTGTACGTGCTGCTGCTCCGAGTCAAACCTGCTGGGACTTGAGATTCATCAGCCGCCTGTGATTGGCTGACAGCGTGGTGGAATGATGGTGTTAGAATCCTGAAGGGGCTGCTGTGATTGGCTGACGTTAGATGGATGCACACACATGTGATGTGATGTGAGACATGCATGTGCATATATGCAAAAATAAATAAATAAATAAAACATCAAAGTGACATAAAATGCACACATGTTGGGTTTAGTGACATTTTTATGTATGCACGCACAGAAAGCTGCACTTAGTTTTGGATTGCATGCATGCACGCACACAGGCACAGTGTGCCTTACAAAGCCGCCTGAAAGGAGGGATTGAAACCAAAAGGGAAGAGGAGCGAGGCGAGGAGGAGGAGGAGGAGGAGGTGGGGGATGAAAGTCTAAATGAATCGTTCTGGCACCGTCTAGTTTACTAATGAGGCTCTGAGGAATGCTGCTGATCAGAACAGGACCCTTTGGCTGCTTTTCTGATGGAAATGTAGCGATACATTACCAGTCTAATGCAGAGTAACCCATCCCCCCACCCCCACCACCCTAACCCTGCTCCCTGTCTCCGTCCTGCACTACATGCCAATGAGTGACTGGTTTGGCAGCACGGCGGCGTGATGGCAGCGACTTCAGAGGCCCGAGAGAGCGATGTGACCCAACTGTTCGCTTCAGGGAAGACTGATGTGATGAGGCAGCATGACTAAATAAAGTCTTGGCCTGTACTTGAGTAGTAGTTGTTGTTGTGGTTAGTGTTTTCTGTGCTTGAGCTTCATCTGTGGCTGCTGAGATACGTCTTCATCCTCCATCCTCCATCCGAGGCTGATAGAATTTGAGTTTCTGCTATTTCAGCTGTGCAGTACGGCGCTTGTGCATTCACCTGTGCTGATTTCATCGCTCAACGACTGGCAATGCGGTCACTTTGCCCCAGACTGAAATATCACAACAACTTTTGGATGGATTGCCATAAAATTTAGTATCCAGAGAGGAGGAATCCTGCTGGTTCTGGTGAAAAGTATCCAGCAAAATGTCTCAACTTATACGTGATCGGAAAGAATCTATCTATCTATCTACTTAGCTACCTAGCTATTTAAAATAGCTAGCTGCCAAGTTCACAGCTAGGTAGCTATCCATCTATCTAACTAGCTTCCTAGCTTTAGCTCTCTATCTAGCCTGTTTATGTGTCAGTATATTTCATGTCAATAATCAGTGTGTTCCTGCATTGTAAGGTGACCATCAACCTGGAGCTCCACCTCCCCAAGAACACAAAGCTCAAGCCTTCCCGAGATCCCTTTTCCCGCTACGACGTCTACCTCTACAGGAAGTTGCCCAAAACGAAACCCCAAACCTCCAACGGGCCCCGCGTCAAGACCGTTAACGGCCCCAGCAGAGCTAAGGATCGAGTCCTGCGGTGGGAGGACGACATGTACCCTCCGTCTCCACCGTGCTCCGTCTGCAGCCCCATCAGTACTCACTCGCTGCCGGTCACCATGATCGACGGGCTTCAGTCACCCACGCCGTGGACTCTGGAGCCCTACACCATCTTATGAACTGTTCCTCATATCTCGTGGTCCTGGCTGTCATCTTGAACATGTTACCTGAATGTACATGTTGTGTTTTATTGGCGTTTAACCAGAAACTCTTATTCAGGAAACTAAAATTCACAAGAAAGACACAAGACATGTTGTATGTCAGGTATTTAAAGGGTCTGTCTTGGACCAATAGGCTGTGGGACAAACATGTGAGTCAACGCTAGCTTGTATTTTGGCAGCTGTGAGGAAGTCTGTCCGCTATGCAATGTTTTTAGAAAAAGATTATTTATTGTAGATTTATATTCTGCGTTTACTACTGTGCCATGACCAAGCAGCAACCAGTGAAGCTAACACAGGAAGTGCCAAAAACTGCAGTTCCTCAAACGTCCACCTGAGGCTGGCTGCAGAAGTGAGTCAGTCTCCATAAGTCCCCATGTTAGACAGCAGAAATAAACATGTTTACAGCCTGGTACAAAAAACAGTTTTGGTCTCAGTAGCTAATTTCCCCGTTCATGACAACTGTATCGATATGTATCGATTATTCACTGATTCTGAGAGCGATCTATAAACTATAAACGTTTCATAGGAGGAAATATAATGTAAGCAACATATATAGAGTAACAATAATGTTTGTATGTTGAGAAAACCAATATTCCGTATCCGTATTATGACATTATTGAACCTCAGGGACTGTAGGAGCGCGTGGCTGCTGATAACCTCCGCACAGACAGACGCACAGAAGCGTTTTATTTATACTCTTTGTGTATCTGTGCCAACAATTATAGCAGAACGAACAGGCAGTTTGCCAAACGACAAGTCAATGACAGCTCATTGGATTGTTCCCCTCTTCTCACATGACACAGTGTCTGTACTCTGATCCTCGTTCACGTCTGACGCTGCAGACTAAAATAATGTTGACGTCTGTGTTCAGGTGCAGAATATTAATTATATGATATTTTATTGATCGCTGCTGGAAGAGTCTGTCTGCTGACAGTGCTGCAGCAAAGTCAGTTTAAAGCTGCATGAATCATTATTTTATATGAACAATGTAACTGAACTTGTTTTGGTTCAGTCTCAGTCTGTTGTGAGAGAAAGCTGTACTCTACGTGCTCAGCAGCAGTTAATGATCAGCTGGAGTTTTTCCTTCAGCAGGAGACAAAACAACTTTAGAAGGTAATAATATGCTAATATTGTGTTTGCTGCCCCCAGGTGACCCCTAAAAAATAAATGCAGCTTTAATTTCTCAAATAAACAAAAAATACACTCTAATGAAGTGTAATGGGTGTTACCTGCCCTGCAGTGTTCTATGAAACATGCAGACTCATCGTATGTGCGGCGCTGAGGTGTTTGATATTGACACACTGCCATCTGCTGAGAGTTTTATCCTGCTGATGGATGACTGCCATCCATCCCAGGATGCCGCACGCCTTTTGTTGGCCTTCATCTTCAACAACGGATAATAAAAGTATTTAAGACAACAGGTGTCTGCGAGTGTTCTGTTTAAACCTGAACGATCAAAATGGCACAACCTGCAGCTACAAAGACACGCGATCATTCCTGTGGAGCCCGGTGAGTGTCAGTCTAACAGTCTCCTTCTTTTAGCTCTGTTTTTGTTCTCCACCAGCCGCCCTGAGGGGAAATATCTGCTTCTTTAGCTGCTAAATGATCCACTGTGTTCACCAGCCAGTCTCTCACTGTGTCTGTCTGCTGTTTGGTGCTGACTCTGTGAGAGCAGTCAGAGAGAAGCGAAACAGTAAATCTGCAGCCGTACAGCGAAACAATGAGCTGAACTTCACTGAGCTCCATGAAGTTAAGGAGGCTGCAGATCCAGGTGATAATTCATCACATCAGGTGTTACTTCAGATCATACAGCTGCTTTCAAGAGAGTGCTGCAATGAAATATTCTCTACTATACATTAAAATATAATTTTACATAAAAAGCAGTGAGTATTTCCTGATAAATATGTCTTCATGTCATCTTCTACTCAGCGCTGATTCCACTTAAAGAATTAAAACATAATAAAAGTGGAGTTGTGCTGCAGATGAATGAAACCTTGAGTCCAGCTGATTAAAGATTAAAGAGTTTATTAAAAACATGAAGTAATACACTCAAACATCTCTTTATTATTGTTTCACACAAACATGGAGTTCCTTCTGTCATGTTCATGTCTGTTATTACCAGGTCTGACCAGCAGGGGGCGGAAGTGTCTTTGACAGAGGAAGCACCACGAAGAAGAAGAAGAAGGTGTCACCAACATGCACCGGCAGAGATCGTCTATTCGGACAGAGACAGGACAGCCGTCACCATGGAGACCAATCTGTCACAGACGTGAGGTGGTTGAAAAATACGCACTAAAACCAACTTTTACTCGATATGATTATTAATAATTAATAAAACTCGCCGGGATTTGTCGTGAAACGTGAGATATTAGCGTAGCAGCGGCTTCCGTCGCACAGCAGGTCAGTTTCCCGCTCGGCGCAGGGAGTGAGACATCTTACTTGTAGTTCTTTTTCACTCATCTTCATCATCACAGTGTTGCTAACCTGAGCGCGTTAGCACGTTAGCACGGCACATGCTAATCAGAGGAGAAAAGCTGTCGGGTCATGACGTCAGATCAAATTAATGACGTTTGTTTTTAATCTGAGAGTTCAAAGGTCGAGTTCTGACGCGGATTCCCGCCAGTAACTTCTTCTTCTTCTGCGCCGTTATTCGGCTCGTAGCTTGCAGGGTTCAGCCATGTTTACAGAGCTCAGCAGCATCCTGAACGCCTCACCGGACAGCTTCACACAGGTGAGCAGCGGGCACACCTGTCACACCGTCGTCATGGTGACGTGTGGCGTGTAACACGTGTCTCTCCGTGTTCACAGGGAGAATTCATCCTGGTGTCAGACAGACAGAGTGATGCCTCCTTCCTCATTCACCACTTCCTGTCTTTTTACCTGCGAGGTGAGCGATCAGCTGTTATCAGGTCATCCAGGTGTGATCCAGTTTATTCAGTCAGACCTGACCTGTGTGTGTGTGTGTGTGTGTGTGTGTGTGTGTGTGTGTGTGTTGCAGCTCGCTGTAAAGTCTGGTTTCTGGGTCTGGTGCAGTCCTTCAATCATTACAGTGCTGTCAGTCAGAGATTGGTGAGTTCACACTGTCTCCTCATCAGCTCAGCTTCCAGGTGTCCAGGTGACTGCCGTCCAACAGTCACCTGGCCACCTGGACTTTGTAGTTTTACCACAGATCACGTCAGTAACATTCACCATCAGTCTAAGTGTAAGAGCAGTCGTCTTCTCCTAACTCCTTATCACCTCTCCTTCACATCTTTCCTTGATCTTGTGACGTTTTCCATCGAGGTCAAAGAGAAGTGGTTAGGAAAGGACCCAAACACTTGTGTGTGTCTGTGTGTGTGTGTGTGTGTGTGTGTGTCTCTCTGTGTGTGTGTCTCAGGGTGTCAGCCTCGCACAGGCGAAGGAGAAAGGTCAGCTGGTTTTCCTCGAGGGCCTGAAGGAGTCGCTGTCTGTTCTGATTCCTCAAGACACCAACACAGGAAGTAAAGCCATGGACTTCCTCAGGTATGATGATGTTGTTTATTCGTGTTGTGTCTGAACCGCACAGACCCGATCGTCTCATCGTCTCCGTCTCCTCACGTCTCTGTCCTCAGGGATCCCGCTGTCGGCTTGAAGAGTCTGTACGAGTTCGTCCGGTCCAGCGTGAGCAGCTCTGGTAGCCGGGCAGAGGGGGCAGAGGGGGCAGAGGAGTGGGGACCCCCGGTGTTGCTGGTGGACGACCTCAGTGTGCTGCTCAGTCTGGGGGTGAGCGTCGGAGCCCTGCTGGACTTCAGCCACTACTGCCGGGCCACCGTGTGCTCCGAGCTGCAGGTTCGATTCTCGACTCTTCTTCTTCAATTTCACGAGACGCGCTGACTTCCTGTGCAGCTCGTTAACTCTGCCTGTGACTTCAGGGCAATGTGGTGATGCTGGCACGCTGTGACGGGGAGGAAGAGGAGGGTGACGGAGATGATGAAGGTTCAGAGACTCTTCTGAAGGGCCTCACACACCAGTGTAGCCTCACTCTACACGTACAGGGTCTCCCTACTGGCTTCTGCAGGGACATCCACGGGCAGGTACGGTGTTTATTTATCGATTCATCTGCCAATTATTGATTTTATTGGTTGATTGTTTTGTTTTTTTGTTCAGTTTTACTCTCATAAGACCAAAAAACTATAAATTCTCACAGATTATTTTGTTATTTCTGCTTTTAACTGCAATGAAATCTCAAATATTTTGCCTTATTTTTGTATTTTAAAACTAATTGTTTCAGCTACTTCATAAACAGGTCTGATTCTTTCTCTGCTGCCTGACCTGACCTGGACGCTGACGATACCTTGAATAAATAATGTCTGATCAGTCAGTTTTACCGCGTCTTTACATATTTGATTGAGTTATCAGGTAGCGTGTAAACGTTTGAGCTAACAGTAAGATAGATCTGACAGGCTGCTGTCGTGTCTGACTGCACTCCAGCAGCCTCCCACTCACTCTCGCTATCCATCAGTAGTAACTGTCACCGGCATCATCGAGCTGTTCACTACGCTGACAGTGAATCTTCATGTATTTTATGTGCCTCAGACCTCAGTGTGGTTACGCCTGTTTCAGCCTTATTTAGTTTCATGGTTTCATATTTACTGTGAGGAAAGAGGAATTCATCCTGCTGCCAGACTGAAGAGTTACAGTCCTCTGGAGGCTCGTACCTTCTTTTTTTGGATCCTGTCGCTTTCCAGGAAAAAGACAGAGAGCTCGAGATCTGGACTTCTGGATGTTTATTTGTTTTGCAACCTGCTACGCGACAGCTTGTCTGTGTTTCTCCTGTTCCTCCCTCACAGAGAGACTGTCATTCTTTCCACCAAAAGAGTGTGCAGCTTCAGCAACTGGCGGTTGGGTTTATAGGAAATAAAAATAATTATCAGAGTGAAATCAGAACTTTTTAAGGTGTCAAAAATGGTGATCCACATGACTTAAGGTCTGTTAGAGGTTAAATTTCATATATCTGTATAGAAATCAGTGCAAGACGCCTTGAATTCCTGCAGGTAAACCAGCTGTTTTCTGTTTTCAGGTGGAGGTGTGTTGGAGGAGACGACAGGGCGACGGACAGTCCACACAGAAAAAACTCTTTCAGTACAAAGTCCACGATAAAGGCGCCTCCTTCTTCGCTCCTGGGACGTCCAGCGCTGTTCTATAGCTCCACGTTTTGACGTGACGACTGACTTTTATATTTAAACCACACGAATGGTGGACGGCCATGGACTCGTGTGTACAGACTGCTGCAGTGATCAATAAATAATGTGATTATTTCCACTCACTGTCTGGATGTTTGTTCAATAAGAAGAGATGTGTGTGTGTGTGTGTGTGTGTGTGTGTGTGTGTGTGTGTGTGTGTGTGTGTGTGTGTGTGTGTGTGTGTGTGTGTGTGTGTGTGTGTGTGTGGACACTAGGGGTCGCCCCGTCCCCGCGCTGCCCGCCTGCAGGGTGAGAGGTCGGAGTGTAGAGGTCTCTCTGTGGGATTTGACAGCCTGCTGTAGCTGCTGCTGCATGTTGAGCATCACATTGGAGGCACACACACACACACACAGGTTAGCCTCTCCGTAACAAAGGAATAACACGGTGGTTGCCGGTCAGTTTACCCCGGGAAGAGCACCGCAGCATCGGCTACATTTCGTGGAGGGAACGACCTCTGTGAAGTTTGTCCAGGCAAGTGTGCGAACATCTACAAACTCGTTAGCTTTTAGCGAAAGTTAGCTCCGTTAGCCGCTGGTGGTGGTGTTGGTGGAGCAGCTTGGGAGCTGTTGGGTGGTGTAATGACACGATGTTCTCTGCTGAGCGTTGTTTTAAGATGTTTGTCGTCAAGTTTTTTACCGTTAATTCACACACGAGCTCCCCAAACCACCCGGTATGATGCAACATCGTCACCGTGCTAAGGAAGCTAACGGACGCTAGTTTTGTAGTTTTTTTAGCAGCGTGTTTGACTACAAACTACTCTCGTAGTTTCTCACTGACAGCCTTGTTATTTAAGTGTTGGTATTGTCCGTAATTCGTGGCTAATTAACGTCTTCATCTTGTTCTCCACAGACTTTAAGAGCTCATTTTTAAAGCGCGTATCGATGGTTGATATTGAGCTAACAGAGCTAGGTGTTAGCCGTGTGTGCTAGCCTTTAGCTCGGTGCTATCTCAGGTGTGTGAAAGCTGCAATAAGTCGGAGTAAAGCTCCATTTGAATGCGTGCTTTAGTTGCGGTGATGAAGGTGAGAATACAGCAACGAGCTGCGTTCATTTAGCTCTTTTATTTTGTTACTTTATGCGGGAACTCACGCACCCAAGTAGTGTTAGCAAGCTAAGCTAAGCTAATCTAATTAGTGTGTTTCTCGTTGATTTCTGCAGTTTATACACTTTGTTTAAGCGAAGTGACACATTTTGATGTTAGTGTTTAATCCAGACTTGTGTTACAAAGTCTTAAAATGAGCGTGTTGATAATGGAAGTAGGAGATAACCTGCAGCATGCTGGTAACTAGCTGTTACTGTAGTTACCTGAGCAGGTGACACCTGAGAGCAGCAGGTTCAATTATGTAAAACACATCAAGCCAATAAGGACATGAAATAAGCATGCTCATGTTCTGATATTTGAATATGTGTTACACGTGTTACAGGAGCTTCGCAGGTTCATGTCAAACTATGACTGGAAATGTTGACAGAGGCTGTGAGCTGCAAAGCGTGATGATGACTCCTCTCTCTTATTCCACACACTCCTCTTCATTTACCTGAGGACCGTCCTGACACCTTGCGTGTGCCCCCTCCCCCCTGGGCATCACCTGGCCCTGGCTGAGGGTGCAGCACACCATGCTAAAGTTAGCGCTCCTTCCTCGCTCCTTGCTTCCGTGATGTTGCGACAGGCTTGCATCAGCTCCTAACATCACCATCCTCATCCTCCCTGCTGTCTTGTGATAGTTATTTCACCATTTGGCTTAATGCGGTTGAGGTTGTAGAGCCTTGTTTCCGTGTGCTTGTACCAAACTTCTGTTAAAGGTGCCCACACGATAACCGGCGGATAAAGTTAATTAAAAAAGCAACAATCCAGTTATTTGTTTCTTCGTCTTCCTCCCCCAAAAACAAAGCAAAGCTTGTCCGGAAACGGGCTGCCTGTTACACATCGTTCATTATTACATTACGGTTACTGATTGACAGGACGTTTCCCTCTTTTGTCAACAGCTCTGGTTGTAAAACGCTGTGCGTCGCAGTAATCTGTACATTTACAGCAGGGCTAATGGGAGTCGGCGATCAGAGGAGCATGCTTCCACATTGTGCAACCATGGGATCAAACGGCGACGCAGTTTTGTTACGGGGAAACGGCGTGAAGTGCTCGGGAATCTTTGTGGATGTTCGTTTAGATTTTTAAATATTTTTAATAAGGAGTTTAAATGGAGTCTATAAACCCGGCAGATGCCTTCAAGATGGGCATTTTATGCAGCGTTGAAAAGAGGTAAGCTGCTCTCCAACTCTGCCCATCCTCGAGAGTTTTAAGAGTGTCTGATTCTTAACTACATTTGTGTCTCTGACGACGTTCGTCCACATTATAGTTAAAGTTCAGAGCAAAAAGGACAAACAGAAACATAAAAACAACTCCAGATGAAATATATTAAATTAAATATGCACTGCTTAACAAAGTTATCAGATCATGAAGTGCTGCTTTCACGCTCAGTGAGCTCTCGGATTTCAAACTGAATTCACCTTTTTCTACCCAAATCTGAGAAACATTCAGCCACTGAAACTAATTCTTCTGTTCAGGAATGTAAAGTTAATATCTTTAATTTGACATCTTAGTCAAGAAACAACAATGTTCAGAGCTTCTACATACTGCTCTATTAACCATTACAGAAAATGCATACGTCCATTATCTGTAAGCGCTTATCCTCACGAGGGTCGCTGGAGTCTGTCCCAGCTGACACTGGGTTAGAGTTCATCGCAGGGCCACCATCCACACTCACTCACACCTACGGACAATTTAGAGTCACCGATTAACCCGTTCTGTGCCTGACTGGCCGTGGTTCGAATCAGAACGAGTAACCGATCCCAGATCATAACTGTCGGAAACAAACAATGCTTATCTAAAAAGCAGCTGAGTGACGTGTGTGTGAGGAGGGAGGCTAACCGTCACCGTCTGTTAAATCTAATGTATTAAAGTAAAGTGAGTGAAGCTCGGTGCACCGTTTCGCTCACAGTTTAGTTGTCGTCGTCGGCGTGCAGCTTTATAAATCTACCTTGATCTGCCTCCTAATTAAGACCCGCGATGATCTCCCTAACTTAATTTGTGCTTTGCAATGTGAAGCTGTGTGTGTGTGTGTCATGTCTGTAGCTGTGTTTTTGTTTGCTGGTTTCTCACGTGGGAGGGAGCCACATAGACCTCTCTTTGTTAGATTGTTAGTTGCCCTGCACATATGAGTGAAAGCACGGCATATTTTTCACGCTGCTGTCCTGATTTATTTGTTGGATTTAAGTTGGTGTGTCCCAGCAGACACCGTCCGGCCAGACGGGAGGAGGCCAGTTCACCTGCTCTCAGATCAGTGGCACGTGTTTATTTTCCACTTTTGCTTCTTCTTTTCCTCGTCATGCTTCTGACATGTGAATGTGCTGTTGACGTGCTGCAACATACAGGATAGGCCGCCCGCAGGCTGTGAACAGAGGAGGAGGGCAGCAGAGTGGAGGGTGGTGGAGGGGGGGTGGCCACAGGCCTGAGCCCTGCTCGTTGAGTTTCCGATCGGCTCAATCCCGGATTAGTTCACTGACGGAGATGCTGCTGAGCCTTTGCCAAATCAGGCCTCGCTGCTACACCCTGCATAACACCACAGCACGCAGCGAACCGGGCCGAGAGCTGAGAGATGGAGGCATTCGTTGAGAGTTTTCCCTTGCAAGACGGCGAGCGGGGCCAGAACCTGGCCGAGGGTCGACTTTCCTGCAGGAACGGCTTCACTTCAAAGCCCTTTCTAACCTCTGCAGGAGCCATTGTGCAGGCTTGCCAGGACGTGGCTGTTTTTACTGTATAGGGTATTTATAACAGCACATCAAGAGACTCACTCCTGAGGCAAATTCCTCCCAGGGAATGTTTCCGTTGCTCCCCGGGGGACGAGCCAAGCAGTCGCACACTCTGCCTGAATCAAGAGGGGAGCACTATGTCAACCACAAGGCACCGCTTAAGCTTAAAAAGCCCAGCGCCGCTGCTTTCAGGGCACACAAGCAGCCACGAGCCAGAGAGATAACCTGGTGTCCCGTCAGCAGGTACGGCGGTCTCACTTTGTTTTTCAGCGGGCTCGACAAATAACAAGATGAGATACTGTACGAATCAGCTGCAGTATCAGAGGAGTGTGTAACTACAAACACTGATAGGCAGCGCTGAACCTGACTGCTGAGCAAACACACAGACGAGAGCTGAGAGCTGAGATTGAGTTGGTTTTGTTTGAAGTCAGGCGAACCACCCACAAGACAAAGATTTCATATTCTGTCATGGATCTCGTTGATCTTCATAATCAGTGTTCAGACGGCTGAAGCTGTGATTCATACCGTACTGCAGTATGACATTATGTCTGGACAACAAAGTTTTATTATAATTATTCAAATTCTAATTTAAAACAAACCAAATCTAACATCCTTAACTAACTTTTATTATCTTAATCTGAAGTCTGTTTTCTTCATTAATAAATATACAAAATAAAAAAAGGTGAAAAAGTCCCTGAGGTGACGTTTTGAAATTTCTTTTTTTGATAAAATCCTGAGTTCATTTAATTAACTGTCACAGAAGAAATTAACTTCCTTAACTGTGTTTTCAGTAATATATAGTTACCATACGTTTTTATTACTTTAGTAATACTTTGCTAGTTCATACAGATACTGCCAAATCTTACACACTGTAACCATGTACATTAATTTTCTAACAAATTTAAATTATTTTATACGTGTTTCTGTGAACGTTTGCCCAAATCCTGAGTCAGACACTGTTCTAATGGTGCTCATGTTCTGTTCCTGGCTTTGAGTGCGCTGACCACCTGCTGTCATTTCATTTAATCTTGATTTCATCTGTCTCATTACTTAATCCGATTAAGATTTAATTTCCAAGAAAGACCTGAGAACGCAAAACACAATCAGCAAACAGAAACACAATAAACAAGGAATTAATAATAAAAAACGGTTCTAAGAATCACAAAATAAATCGGATAATCATTTAAAATCTCAGAGAGGAATGTTAGATTAGTCCGAGAGCAGTTTGCAGTTCGTTCACTTTGAAAGGTGCACAGTGGCTGAAACGGGATCTGCCAGCGCTGGATCCTACATTAATGAGGGATGTCTAAGGTTAAGTAGATACTGGAAGGTGTACTGTAGTTAGATTTAAATGAGAGAAGCAAGGTCAACAACGCAAGACGTAGCAGCGAGCTAATATTACTGACTAGTCCAGCAGCAGTCAGCCCAGCTCGGCGTCTGTCTTTCAGCCTTTTATTTCACCAACCACTAAAAGTCAGTCCCAGATTTACTCTTGTCCGGCGGCTTCTTGCTCGCTCTCTCTCCTTTTCTCTTCTTAGCTTCCTCCGTCAGCGTCCTCTTCACTCTCTTCTCCTCCATAGAAGCTACTGAGCCTGGTTACGTTGCCAGCTCGCCCAGCTCCTGTTCTGGCACGACACTGGCTTTGCTTTGTCCCCTCCCCTTACCCCGGGTCAGGAAACCTCCTCTTCTTCCCGGGAGTCCAAAACACCTGTGGTACAAACACTGAACTCACAGGCCGACGGGAAACACTGGCTAACAAACTGAGCTAACATTATCTGAAAGCAGCTACAGTAAAAAGGACCTCCATTAACTTTCTTCCACCGTGGCCGTCTTGTCTCCCTGAATGGACGTAGAATTTACTGCCTCTAACAACGAGAGACTCTTAACGGTGAACCTGGTGGTTATTTTCCCCTCAGGAATGATCGATGACACTTGAGCAACATCTGTTTGCGTCCGTGTAGCTGCTGGGCCGGGTGTTAGCGTGTTTCCTACTGGTGGGAATGTGTCCACACCTTTTTCTGCTGTTGAATGAGCTGTGTGTTTAAGTGCCGTGCAGCATGTGACCCCTGTGCGAGCTGCTCTGAAGGAAAAACACACCATGCCTGTAGTCAGCAGCATGTGCCAACACATGGAGCATGTAACTAATTAGATGTTCAGGACAGAGCCTCCCTGTAAGACCGGTCTGTCCTGCAGGATTTTCCTGACAGGATGCAAAGAATATTTACAAAAATATACCCTGAGGCGACAGCTGTGATTCATGTATGTATTTATTAACTCTTGGCTCTCTGGAAGCAGTCAGAGATCACATATGTACCTTTGTCAAGACTGCACAAATCTGAAGACGCATTCGAGGAGGTGGAAAGTGGAAATATTTGGCATTCTTGCCAAAGACAACCTGATGTAGGAGCATAAATATTAATTCAGTTGATTATCAGGACAAGTTAGACTAAGAAATTAAATTTGAATAGATACACAGATAGTTTTTTTTCTCTTTGGTAAAAGTTCGCCATCCATCCGTCCATTTCCTTCGTTGTAGTTTAACGGGGATCCTGAAGTGTTCCCAGGTGATCCATGGGTGGGCTATGTGGTCCCTCCACCAGGTTCTGGGTCTGTCCTGGGGTCTCCTCCCAGTTGGACCTGCCAGGAAGGCCTCCAAAGGAAGGAGTAGCAGCTCTACTCCTTCAAGCTCCTCAATATTTTCCTGAGGTTGAACCCATGTACTCCATTCATCCATCACTTGTGAACAAGACCCCGAAATACTTGAACTTTCTAGTGGTACAAGTGTGCTTTTGGTCTAACTGATGAATGAACGTGGTCGTATGGAAACCAAACAGTCATTTGCATAGATTACGTAGCGTACAGCCTCTACGATGTGAAAAACAAACCAGCATGGTGAGTTTCTGTATGATCTATTGAACTGTGGTCTCTCTGGCTCCTGACTCCAGGTCCCTGGATGCCCCGCGGCGCACAGTCCTCGGCCGCGCAGTGCTTCCCAATGGCCGGGAGTTGACCCCGCCCGCCAGGATGACGCTGCGCGAGCAGCTAAGAGAGAAGATCTCGGCGGCCTTCTACCGCCACGGGCTGCTGTGCGCCTCCTACCCAGTACCCATCATCCTCTTCACCTCCGCCAGCATCCTCACCTGCTGGTAGGTGTCCTGTCTGGGATTTTATTGTTTCTGTGCTCAGAAGTTTGGATGAAATTCAGTTTGTCACACACTATCACACTGTAACTACTAGAATCTGAGGATGTCACAGTTTATTTACCATCTCTAGTTTGCTTCTATGATGATTGAGTAGCTTTGCAGCGTCTGAATTTAAAATTTAATGAGGAAGTAAGCAGCGTTTGAACATTTCTTTCAAGCTCTTTCTGTCACTTCCTGTGTACAAATACTGTGAATGCCTTCCAGGAGAGAGATGCTGTACTGCTTGTACTGTTGATTTACTGTAATACAGAGAAGAACTCCTAAAACAACTGAATATCTGATTCAAAGTGATAAAATAGGAAATTGTTGGAGGAAACCAGTAAAAACCTCGAAGCACCTGGTCAAAGTTCCTCGCCGTCCAGCATTTAACGGTGAGGGAAGTTCTTGAAGATTGAATGGAGAGGAAAAAAAATCAATCACGTCATCAGATTAGTAATTGATTAATCTATAATTGGTCCACATCCCTACTTTTCACCTCACCTTTGAATGTGTCCATTTGGAGCAGCTGTAAAAACCTTTGAATCACAACGTGGTTGGACACGTTTGTTTGAACTACGACCCAGACCCAGACACGTAACGTCCACACTAATAAACTTTATTGTTGGTTTGAACGCTGTCCAGTTGTGACAGGATCGTGTGACCTCCGTGTTGCATCACCTTTTCTTCATGGAGGTAGAGTTTTGGAACATCGTTGTTGAAGTGTTGAAAGAGAAAGTTGCTCAACAGCGAGGCAGGTCTGCACTGGACTGGACTGACAGGCCAGTCTACAAACTGTTGTAACCTGGAGAGTATTTCTTGGCGGTGTGTTGCTGGAATAATCAGGGACGTCGTCCGGAGGGTAACATGTTGCTCCAAGACCTGTTTGTACCTTCACAGATGTTTCTCTGGTGTCCATCTGGTTGGTTCTTCTCCTCTTCAGTACCAAGAGACACAAGTTCATGACGAGCTGACATAACTTTTTAAATGCAGCCAGTGCTGCCAGAGGCGTTGAAGGTCACGGACATTCACTGGTTTGGTTTTGGGCCATGCCTCTCTTACGTGCAGAGATTTCCACAGTGGAAACTTCTTGCAGTTGTCCGCAGAGAGTCGAATATTTACACAAAAACTATGAAGTTTATCATTTTGAGCGTTACATATCTCGTCTTTTGGGTTGAATTTGGGTCAAAAAGGAAACGATGCATTCTAGTTGTAGTTCTTGCAGAACCTTTGTGTCACCGCTGTGACTCAAAGCTGACTGCAGCTTGTCAGACATTTTCATGGCTGTAGCCAGCAGGTACGTGATTCTCCAAAGATAGATTTAGTCTTTGTTGGACGCTGACAGCAGGGCCTGGCGCTGGGATGGATGTATGACTGCCTGCTTTTTAGTTCTGGCTCCATTAAAGCATGACAGAGAAGCAATTTTGTCATCCAGCATGGACAGACAATAGAGAGGAGACAAGTGCCCGACTCAGCGCATCTGAACTGGCCATCTGCACACACATAACAGCCCGCCCGCCGACACCACAGCACTTAACAAATGCACGTATCAAAATAGGGGACACAGGTCAGAGAGTTTGGCCTGGATTCATCAGCAAAGGCCTGTAAAAGTATCTCAGCAATCTGAGACACACACCTGCTGCGTGCTGTCCTCGCAGCACCTTACAGCAGGGGGTGCCGACCAAACGGACGACTGACCACCACCCGGGGCGAAGTGAAAGAAAGGAGCTTAAAGGCAGGACTCGAGCAGAGGGCTGTGAGAAAATGGCCCTGTGAGAAGGGGAGGCCTGTCCCTCCATCTGCCTGTCAGGAGGGGGGCCGGCTCCGCACAAAAGAGGCCTTTGTGGAGGTACAGTGACCTCGGGGAGTCGGGGGAGGTGAGAGAGGAGAGAAAACGGAGCGAAGAAGGTTTCTGTCCAACTGACGAGCAGATTTCTGATAATGGGAAGTAATATTTGTCCTCGTGGAAGCCGATTAAGACGAGTGACTCAGCAACTTTATCACCTTCCTCTCAGCGTCAGGCCCCTTCAGTTACATAATGCACTGTCTGATTACAAATTGAGAAAGTGGATAATGTCATTATACATTCACACTCACGTGATCGTAGTTTGACCAAATCAGGCGTGTGTGTGGGTGTGTTTATTTGTAACGTAACATATTGAGCAATTACAGAATAACTTTTACTGCCTTTCACTGTGTAATGAGGAAGCAACATGAAACCAGATAGATGTTTGGTAAAAGTTATTTATTTCCAGTAGAAAAGAAAAAGGACGAGTAGACGCTGCTCGAACCCAAGAAATGAATAATAATACAGATAACTGTCTTAAATCACAAACTCACCCGCAGTCCGCTCTTTGTACTTCAGCCATTGAAGTTATTTTTTCATTAAGCCTCAAAGATTTTCCTGTGACAGAGAAAACGTCTTTCATGTCGACAACAATGACTCGAGGGGTTACACGTGAAGTGCAGACTGGGTCCAACACAGGTTAAAAATACACCGAGTAGACCCGTCAGTACAGTTGCAAAATTCTGGGAATTTTCCAAGTTGGAAACTTTCTGTGGGAATTAACAGGAATAAACTGGGAAGTTTTAAAAACTTAAAGAAGTCATTAACAATATATTTTAGCATAATCTTGATTAAAACAACCAGATTTCATGCAAGGACACTTGAACACTTTATTGAGGCCACGCCCCCTTACCTGCACAGGTGATTTCTGTACCTGCACAGAGCACACAGACTGTTGAACGCATTTCAGTTTGTCACACTGTATGAAAGAGCTGAGCTGCAGCCCTCCTCCTGGATGTGTCATTATATAAACAGTGTTAATGCTCCTTGGAGCTCGTTGGTTGTCAGACTGAGTAACTGAAGCTCGGTCTTTATTTTTCTCAGGTGTAACTTTTAGATCTCATGTTAACGTCTCTGTCGTGACTCGACTGTAGACACGTCGCCTCTCTGTGACTGTGCCTCTTAAATGAGCTGGAATTAGTCTGTGAGCGTTGTGTCACGGTTACTCAACACTATTTCAAAATGAACCCGCCACCCCTACACACACACACACACACACACACACACACAGACGCTCAAAGGGAACTTGT
Organism: Nibea albiflora; assembly: GCA_014281875.1. NCBI lineage: Eukaryota > Metazoa > Chordata > Actinopteri > Sciaenidae > Nibea > Nibea albiflora. The sequence continues at coordinate 25,089,670 of CM024804.1, read as the reverse complement.
TTCATAAGGACCCACCCAGAGAGATGATGTAAATAATGTTCCCTCAGGTGTTGCACAGTGAACACACGTTCTACTATTTCTACCTGTCCACCTCTGTTTGAAAGCCTGTTTATTTGCTTGTTTATTATTTTGTTAATTAATGTTAATTAATTGTTTTCTGGCTGTTTGACTGTGAACCAGTCAGGCAGATATTTAAACCTGTGATGGACATTTTGTCCAAACTGATGTCTGAATGGACGAAGTCCTCAAATGCAGCCGTAATTGTTGAAATAATGAAACTCACTCTCATACTTGTGTTTCATATCTATTATATGTAACCACCTCCTCCTCCGCCTCCTCCTCCTCCTCTTCCTCCTCCTCCGCCTCCTCCCTCCCAGCTATCCGTTATTGAGGCTCCCCCTGCCTGGGACGGGTCCTGTGGAGTTCACCACGGGGGTGCGAGACTACAGCGTCCCTTCCCATGAGCCTCAAGGAGACCTCGGAGAACGGCCCGACTGGGTATGAGAAGAGAAAGCCCACACACACATTCACACGCCTCCCAGAAGCAAACGGCCGCGCGGCTTCTTAAAAACTGAACCGACGTCTCCTCGCTGTGAAATATTTAAACTGGTTCTCAGACTCTGATGCAGGTTTACAGGTTTCACAGCAAAGATGGAGGCTCATGAATAATACACGAAGCAGCGGTTCACTTACTCGTCAGCGGTAGTTTTAATTTAACCCACAGAAGACTTTCACTGTCTCCACTACAACGCCTCTCAATGTTTGTGTGTGTGTGTTCTGTAGTACCGTGGTCCTCCGGTCGCCTACATCCAGCAGGTGTTGGTGAAGGCGGCGGTGTCTCCATGGGACAGCAGCCTGGTGCCGGTGGACGTGTTTCGGTCGCCGCTGGGTCGAGCCTTCAGCCTGCTGGAGGAGATCCGCAACCACGTCCACTCCGACAGGTAAGTCACGGACGACAGATCGTTATTTTCTCATCTCATCTCTCTGTGGACGGCAAACAAACTGAGCCACAGATCTGTAGTAAGCTTCAAAGTGTTCCAGCTGTTTGTTTGTCAGCTGTCCTGACATGAGTCGACAGTGTCATCATGTTCAAATCTTTTCTTAATGATGTTTAATTATCCAGTCAAATGAATTTATAATTGATCTCACATAGGAAACACTTTCAGAGATTTTGGTATTTGAGTCTTAAAATTCCTCCCGTCCTCCTCGTCTCTCCTCCTGTCAGCTCCGGGATTCGCAGTCTGGAGACGCTGTGTCTCCAGGTGACGGACCTGTTTCCGGGGTTACGGCGGATGCAGTCGGTGCTGCCGGAGCACGGCTGCCTGCTCGTCTCTCCCGGCAACTACTGGCAGAACCAGCGGGAGCTGTTCGACTCGGACCCCGATCTCCTCAAGACCATCCAGAAGCATGAGCCGAAAGGGCTGCACACCTCGGCCACGCTGCGAGGTAGGCACAGGTGGAGGGATGAATGGTGACTCGCTTATTTGTAGTGATTCTGATCGTGTCACCATATCGAGGTGATGATGTTTAAAACGCAGCGTGGAGGTGTGAAATAAAGACAGCGGCGCTCGTTCAACAGGAGTTCTGCTGGGAGGCGGTGAGCCGGGCATTAGTGGTATGAGAAAACTAAGCAGCTTTCATATTGACAGAGAGAACACGCCGTTTCATTCCTCTGGAACTTGAATTCTCTCTTAAACATTACCCACTGACACAGTGAACCAGATGACCCCGTCTCTGACTGAGCAGCTCTCCGCTTCACCTTCCAGCTCCGCTGATTTAAAAGGTGGGAAGCTTTATTCTGGAGACGGAGTCAGGGACAGCTTGGCTGCCAGATACAGTGAGACTGATGCTCTTATTCACATCGAGCTGATGGACGGCCGGTCGGACCGCCTTAGGAACCTGGATCATAAAGTATGCCACCACGAGGCAGCGAGGGGGGCCCCACACTGCCGCCCACCTCCATCTTCATCAGCGCTAACAGATTTTATTGAGCGTGCTTTAAGAGGAAATATAACAACTGCTCGACTAATAAATAAACGAGCACTGGTCTTATTTATTTGGAGGATGAATATCTTGTAGTTCGACGTCCTGCAACAGGAAATGGTCATTAACACTGTGTGTGTGTTTGTGTGTGTGTGTTTTTAGACCTCCTGTTCGGCGTCCCTGGGAAGTACACCGGGGTCAGCCACTACAACAGGAAGAGGGTGGTGACGTACACAATCACTGTAGTGCTGTCCAGCTACGATGCGAGGTGAGTTACATTCCGACTTTCCATGGGAATTATCAGGAAGTTATGGGAATAAATAGGAACAATGATAGCTACCATGATTTCATTGACTGTTTATGAGGCTAACCCCAAATTCAAACCTCCGGTCCGGTTCAGAAACGTCCCAGAACTGGGCCTCTGCTCGGTTTTACGTTGAATATGTGGCTGTTCTATTTTTGAGCATGGAAAGTCTCTGATTTGGCTCAACTTCCTATTGAAAGTTTCTGGAAATTTACTGGAAATTTTCCACCCCTTTGTAACCCTGGTCTTTGGTACCAAATATTAGTTTAAATCTCTGACATGGAGGCTACAGATCATCTTCATCATACCACTACAGTAATTATCCACCATGACTCGGTGAGTAGTTTCTGATCTGTGTGTCTGCTGACGATGTGTTCAGGTTCCTGGGCAGCTTGCGGGCCCGTCTGAAGCAGCTCCACCCGTCTGCAAACTGCAGCCTGAGAGACGACCACATGGTTCACGTCCACTTCAAAGAAGAGATCGGCATCGCCGAGCTCATCCCGCTCGTCACCACATACATCATCCTCTTCGCCTACATCTACTTCTCCACACGTAAGTCCATCTCTCGCTCCATCATCTCAAACGTGCCAAAGCTCCAGACTCTGTCTGAGTGTGCAGGTCTGTGTTTGTGTGCCAAGGTTGTTCCTGTCTGGTGCAGGGATAATCCTCACACGGGAACATTGTACACCGCTGTAAGAATACACTCACCTAACCCCTCGGTGACTCGCCAGTACAAATATTAATTCATGGAACAAATGCACACAAACTCCGAGTCAACAAACCGAGTATTTACACTCAACGTTCACGTTTGTAACGTGCAAAATAACCTAAAAATAGCTGTTAAATTCAGTTTTACTGCATGTTTTTTTATTTTCAGGACACAAAAAGTTTTTTTAATTCTTGATTTCTCAAAAAAAATTTTTATCATTTTATAATATGTAAATAATTTTCCCCTTTTTGATGTTGTAGCTATAAAACAGCCAGAAATCGAGTAGTTTAGTTTTAAAGAAGATTATTCTGCCTCATGTTGGCATCTAAAAACTGTTGGCGGCACATGCTTGTTCTCCTTTGGCCTTATTTCAGCTAAGCTAACATAAGGAAGAAGCTAAATGGACAGTTTGTCGACTCAGCTCTTTTCCTCCCTGCAGGTAAGATCGACATGGTGAAGTCTAAGTGGGGTCTGGCTCTGGCTGCTGTGGTCACGGTCCTCAGCTCTCTGCTCATGTCTGTGGGACTGTGCACCCTGTTTGGACTGACCCCGACGCTCAATGGAGGGTAAGAATGCTCATCTCGCTGTTTTCCACATTCCTCAGTGATGATTACCAAAGAGACGTCTCTCTTCTCGTTTGTCAGCCTTGGTCACTTTATTTCCAAAAAGAGACGAGTAACAAATTTATCAGGGCTCGAAATATATCCAAATATTTGATGGTAATTAATTCCTGTGATGAAGCGGAGATGCTTCTCTCTCGCTCTCCATCTTTGAATCTCTGGATTAAGATGTTCTTGCAGCTTGTAAACAGTTTGTTTGATCTTCTCCTTCCACTACACCTCCATGTTTTCATGTAAATATTCCCTGTAGTAAGTTTGTATTTATTTGACTAAAGATTTGACTAAAGCGATTTGTCCCTCTGTGCGACCGACACGGCTGCTAAACTTTGTGCAAATTCTCTGTATACAAATTAAGACACTGCAACATTGAGCGTCTTGTGGAGCTTTCTCTTGTTTGAGGCTTTCTCTGGAAAAGAGTTAGTCACACTGGACAACAATGACTTTGACGTGAGCTGACTAACAGGAATAACGTGTTCAGGTGCACGTGTGGCTGCTGTTTTTACTTTTTAATGAGATCTACTCAGGTTTCACGCTGCTTGTACCGTCAGCTGCCGAGACCCGCAGACCGGTTCTGTGGATGAATGAATGCCGGGTCTGTTGTCGGCCCGTTCATGTTCCTCAGAGGATACACCCTTGGATCTTAGTGACCTGCTGACTTTTCCTCCATGAGGCTGACGTTTCTTTTTGTCTCTTAGTGAAATGTTTTTGAACGGATAACCATGAAATTTAGTCCAGGTGTTCATTGTACCCAGAAGATGAACCCTAATTTAAACCAAACAGCTGCAGCACTGATGAACCTCCGCTGTGAAAGTAGCTCTAGGCTCTGGAAAATGTCAACATGCATCTTATGTGTGTTGTGCAAACATGTTTGTTTTTTTCAGTAGAAGTAATTTGATTAAGATTAACTGTAGCACAAACCAGACTGCCGAACAAACAGATTAATCTAAACATATTTACTGGAGATTAAAGAAAACTTCCTGTCACAGTTAGACGTGACTCGTGTCCTCGTCTTCCTCCGCTGTTCATATATTCAAATGTTAATAATTACAGCCCCGGCAGGCTGTTTGAGTTTTACCCTCTTATCTTATTCATGGAAAGACGAGGACAACACACACACACTGACATATTGACTTCCTACTTCCTGTGTGTTAATGTTTACAGCAGGTAGACAGATGTGGGTGGGGCTTCACCCGGGGGGCGGAGATATAACGATAGTCATTCAGCGGTTGTCCAATCGTTTGAGGATTGTTAGAAAGCAGACATCGTGGCGTGACAACGGCACACTGTTGTCCAACCACTGGCCAAGATGCACGCGGGTCTGCTGTGTGCTTGTACGTTCTGCCTGTTTGCATAAATCCATATCAGGGTCAACGTAACCATGCAAGCTACACCACATCCTGCTGAGTCATGGTCGACCCCGTCACACACAGCTTCAGTGTTACTGAGTGCGTGTGATGTAAGCTCAGAGCTGTTGACTCCTCCGTGACCCAGTTATAGACTCCTACAGTACAGGCTTATCTATACTCTCAAACTAATCTCTCTCCGAGGAGGGAGTTCCCTGCAGACACCTGGCAAATACTGATGGATCATTGTGAAGGTGGTTCATTCATTTACGTTCTCTGGCTGGGAGAGAACCCTCACTGTTAAAATCACTGGTGTAGATTTCCTGTGACTGTTTGTCTTGTAAATAATCGTCGCGATGGTCGCACAGTTCACGATTCAGGATCCAAAGTGACTTACAAAAAAGGGAAACGATCAGGGAACAATAAGATGAAGGCATGTTTGTGCAGCAGTACTCCTCTTGTAGAAGGTCCAGTTGTAGAGGGGGATAGATGTGTCATGTCCAGTTGTTGGTAGTGTAGAGGAGCTCCTCTCTGAAGAGCTGGAGGTCTGTGAAGGTAGAGAGGGACGCCCCTGATCTGGTAGGAACTGGTAGGACATTCCACCAACGGGGAACAACAGACAGAAAGGTCTGGATTGTCCTGAGCGTACGGGTGGCAGAGCCAGGCGTCGCTCATTGGAGGAGGTAACATGTCTGTATGAGGACGCTCAGGAACTGGAGAGTGTTAGAGGTTTGAATTTAATGCGGGCTGCTACAGGTAGACTGAGGAGCTCGATGAGCAGAGGGGCAACGTGACCTTGTAGCATGTTGAGTCAGGTAAGGCACGAGGTGACGTGGTTAGAGACGGTTAGTTGGTCATCGATCGTGACTCTTATTTTTACCTTTTACTCAGGAACTATGATTCTTCTGAGTTTGTTCTCAAAGGTTCATGTGGAAATCATTTTTCCTGTGTCAGTAGTCTCGTTGTTTTCTGTGCACAGGGAGATCTTCCCTTACCTGGTGGTGGTGATCGGCCTCGAGAACGTCTTGGTCCTCACCAAGTCCGTGGTGTCCACCCCCGTCGACCTCGAAGTCAAACTCCGCATCGCTCAGGGTAAGATCACAGAGAGCGTTTCTGATACGACCAGCTGCAGATTCATCTGTATGTAATTGCACTAGCTGATGTTGGCGGCCTTTTCTCCTCCAGGCCTCAGTAATGAGAGCTGGTCTATCATGAAGAACATGGCTACTGAACTGTGCATCATCCTCATTGGATACTTCACTCTGGTTCCAGCAATCCAGGTAACACATGGCAGAAAATGTTACTGCAGCATGAGATCCAATGAGAAACCATGATGAAGTCACCGTTTCCTCATTTCTTCACTTTGCAGGAGTTCTGTCTGTTTGCCGTCGTCGGGCTCGTGTCGGACTTCTTCCTGCAGATGTTTTTCTTCACCACCGTACTATCTATTGACATCCGACGCATGGAGGTGAGAACTTTCACACGCAGAGTTCATAAAATCAACATTCCACATCGCCGATATTTTCAGCGTGGTCTCACAGCGCTGTCTTCAAGTCTGCACGCAACCGTAAGAATCAATGCAGTAATCTGAAAGATAAGATGAGCACACAGCTCGTTTCACAGATGTAGGTTGATTCAGGAGGTCAAAGAAGAGTCACACACACATTCACCGCATAGTTTTCAGATTACTGTTTACCCACACACACACTCATATAAAACCTCTTACTGTTTCACTACCTGTCACACACACACTGAAACCTTTCACTGGTGTTTAGCTCAGTGCCGTACTAAAGGAGCATTAGCACCGTAAGCCTGTACACGTTCATACACAAACGAGTAATCCATGTGAATGTGAAATCTCATTTTACTCTCTCTCCTCCTTCACGCAGCTGGCCGACTTGAACCGCCGCCTGCCAGCTGAAGCGGGACTACCGCCACCCAAGCCCGGCCCGCTGCGTCCCCGCGAGGTCCCCCCTCCGCCGCGACCCTCCCCGCACACGATCACCCTGCAGACGCCGGCCTTCAGGAACCTGAGGGTTCCCAAGAGGCTGCGCGTGGTGTACTTCCTGGCCCGCACACGCCTGGCTCAGCGCATCATCATGGTAAGAAGACGGACGCATCGCATATTTCCCTCTGCGCCTCCTGTGCCTGCAGCTATTGTCTTACTATTTGTGTTCTCATTGTATTAACGTGACAAAGACAGAAACATTCTCAAATGTTTGCTCAGTGACACATCAGCGCGACCGCGCCCTCGAGCTGCGGACTGTGTGTGCTCAAAAAGCTACAAACAAAAGTTACAACGTGTCCGTTGACGTGTACCCACACGTGAAGGCTTTGGAGACGCCGCAGAGAAGTTCTGATGCAGCTGACACCATCTTTTCCGTGGGAACGTTCCCAGTGTTGCTTCATATCTTAAAGTCAGTGCAAGGATGTGAACACAGTCACAGTTAAAGCACGACACAGCCTGACAGTGTTCAACTGGAGCTGACATGACACCAGGATAGAAACAAACATACTAAACTCATCCAAACCTGCAGAAAGAAGAAAATCAGGCAGAAAACAGGATTTCTAGTTTTTAAATGAACACTGAAGAACCAGAATAATTATTAGATTTCTAGTCAGTTACTTCTTCATTCTCCACCTGATGCTTTGATATCTACATCAGTATAAAACATAGAACAGATCTGAGGACGGCCACCTTCAGGTTATTTGAGTAATCCTTCCAAAAATGACTCAGCTGTGGAGCAGAAGATGCGAGTTTGGTCTTCCAACACTTGGACTCGCTGTGCTGTTTGCGGTGTCTCATTATGACTTTCCATCTAAGCTCCCTCCAAATATTTGCGTCCGATGTGGCTCTCTGCAAATCTGTCTAATGAACTGTTTGAACCTGACGCCTCTGTCAGTCACTGCTCGCCTCACCAACAGGCGCTGAACTGTAAATGAAATAACCTGGTGTGCTATGACGAGCAGACATATTTTCATTGTTGTTTCATTGATGTGGACAGGTGAATAAATGTACGTCACGCTCTTCTCGCTGATCGTTCATCTTCATCAGGTCGGCACGGTGATCTGGATCGGCATCCTCGTCTACACCGACCCGGCCGGAATACGCACCTACCTGGCCGCGCAGGTGTCGGAGCAAAGCCCTCTGGGAGATCCCGGAGGAGGCGGTCTGCCGCCTCACCTCGGAGTGGCGCCCGTCTTTCGTGGAGGAGATCCCACCAGCACCCTCAGCATCCACCCGGCGCCGGATCCAACTCCCTTACCTGAGAACCAATCACAGGGCCACCACGGCTCAGCCAGGGCGGGGCCGCTCCCGCAGGCTCCACCCGCCGTGCCCCAGATCACCTGGGGGGCGGAGGACGAGGAGGGCTGGAGGAGGCTCTCCTTCAGGCACTGGCCATCGCTGTTCAGCTACTACAACATCACTTTAGCCAAGAGGTGAGAGGAAACAAAAACAAGTGAAGAGATTCACGTTGGAGGATTTTACGTATGATTCATTATTCACCGCCATGTTTCAGGTACATCAGCATCCTGCCTGTCATTCCCGTCACCGTTCACCTGAGCCCGCAGGAGGCCATCGAGGCGCGCCACCCTCAAGACACCAGATACCCGCCGCCACCCATTCCCAAAGTCACTGCAGATCTGCAGACGGACCTCACGCTCTACAAGTCAGTACTAACACACACACACACACACACTTTTGTATCTCAGGGATGGCGGGACGTCTTCATGTTTTACAGCGGTCGAGTATTTGCTGTATTTTTATCTGTTGTGATAGTCGGATAAACTCTCGGCTGTACTGTGCCTATAAAAGCTCTCTCACTTTCTCACGGTTTATTGTTTTACTACGTCGCACTCAGACTCAAACTGGCCTGATCGGTGACACAGTTTTACAGTTTACTTAAAATAACCCAGCCTGGTGTGAACAGCAGTTAGCGGTCCTTGGCCTCGTGTCATTGAACTGATTGAAACCTTTGATTAAGCAGTAAAACACAGAATAGATTTCAAGGCGACGTCGTGAGGTTAAGGTCGTCGTACGTAACAAAGATTTAAGACCAGCGTGTGTTTAGTTTATGATCGGATCTGTGTGCAGGTGTTGTTGTGTGGCTGATATTTGGAGCCACAGACACATTTTTTGAGTTGTAGAAGAAGAGTGTGAAGGTGAAGCTTCGACTCGTGTATTCATGTCTGATTACAATCAGTCAGGTGACACTTGACACACTTCAGGTGTCTCTGGACTGATCGTATCTCATCTGGAGACAAAGAAACAGAACAAATGAAACGGGTCGCTTGTTTCTTTGCGTGTCTCTTCCTGACTGGACCGGCCTGGCAGACTGGTTACTTCAAAGATACATCAGACCTGTGATGTAACGTCTGTAGCTTATACCGCCTCTCATACTACAAATCCCACAATGCACTGCAGCAGCCATCACACACTGGGTGATTTCTGAGACCGATTAAAGGGCAGAAAAGTTCACAGCTCTGCTGCACAATTCTGTTTATAACCACAGACATTTTTCTGCATTATGAACCAGAAAAACAGTTTTTATATGGTCACATAACTTCTGTGGTAACACTGGACCTGATCAGCATCAGCAGACTGATATTAGTCCAGCTGTGACAAAAACTACAAGATTTCCTGACAGTTCCTGGAAATCAAGGGCTCATCTTTGTTTCATCTGTTTCTGAAGCCTGTGAACGAGATGCAGTAGCAGGAAATTTGACTTCACGCTCTTAAACTGCGTTACGAACTGTGTTTCTTCACTGTTGTGTTGTGTAAGGCGCCGTGTTGTCACCTTGACTGCCGAGCGGACGGGTCGAGCTCTTTGTTTCATCTTTGGACGGGAGATACGAAGGCAGATATGAGCTGATGTCAGGTCAGGGTCACGACCTTCACGGCGGGGACGCGGCAGCTGAGCTGACGGCTTGTTTATGTGACCCTGAGACGCGGAGAAAGGCCAGTGTGATAAAGTTGAACATGTTGTCAGAGCCGGAGTCAGCGCGGGTTGCAACACAGCCATGTCGTGTTTATTGAGCAAGAAGAAGAGCCGAGCCTCGAGTCGTTCAGTCGAATGTTCAAACACACTGAGCTGGTTCATTTAATGAAATTCATTCTGCTTCAAAGAAACTCCATGACCTCTCCAGCCTCCTGCTGCATTAGCATTTAGATTTGTTTGGATTTCCAGCGTCGCCCTCACTGTGTGTTCATGTTTATTTAAAGCCTCTGAGCTAATTCAGTCGCCTCAGGCTGAGAGTAAGAGAGGAGAACCAACGAGTAATTAAAAAGCTCTCAGACAATGAGCTTAAAAATCTAAGAGACGATGGAAGTCCTTAAAATCCTTGAAAGATTTTTGTAAATAGACACGAGTCATTGAAAGTGAGAGTAGATCAGAGAAACTCAGTGTCGTAATTATTAACCTTGATCCACATCATACTATATCTAGTTATGTCCTTGAATTTGAGGTAATTGGCCTTGGAAAGTCCTTGAATCTGATGTTTATAAGGTGTGGGAACGTTTGTATCGCCCATCAGGACGCGAGTCGTTTCTTTCTCTCAGCTGCAGTGAAGATGTCCTGTGTGAAGGTCGTTAACGGTTTCTGCTCTTTAAAACTAATTAAAACAAAACAAAACGTATTAATCAGTTTCAGTGGAGCTTAACTTAAGAAGAACGTCCTCGATAGTTTGATGAAGACTCGTCGATTAATCTCAGAAATAATCAGCAGATTAATCGATACAGAAAGTCGTTTTTCTGTCTTCCTGACTCTGTTTGTGTTTGCTGTGACTCCTCCATGTTTAGCTGCTCATATTTGCACACGATAAACCCGTCAGACTACACACACACACACACACACACACACACACATTCCTCGCTTTAGGGACCCTTTCGTGACTCGTTGTAGTTTCCGTCATCAACAGTTGTTCACCACGTCTGTTTAAACTGTGACCGCGTGTAAACACCACAAAGAGCTTTTCAGCCGCGCTGCCTCGTGTTTCTGTAACCAAAGAAACATTTCATTTCTTCCAAACCTCGCTGCCGCGTGCAGCTCGACTTATCAGTGTTGACTTATAAAGTACAGTTTGTTCAGACGGGCTCAAATGAACCTGAGTGAGCAGAACACATTGTTGCTTCTTGTGCCTGATTTTCCTTCATGTTTTGACAGCTAATAAAACAAGCAGAGACGGACTGATAGCAGATAACAGCAGTTCAGTTATTTCAGGAGCTGCAGCTCTCTTCTCCCTGCTCTGGGTAGGTTTCAGTCTGAGGAGTTATTTGTGAGTCTGTTAAGTTAAATTACACAGAGTACACAGAGACGCCCGTGGCTGCTCGTTAGAAGTCCTCACAGCCTCGAGGGTAAACTTCGAGGATGTTTGCATTGTCATTACATCGCCGAGTCTGACCAGGTACCTCGTATCTCTCCTCCCCCTCATTTCCTGTTTACTCTCAACCGTCTGTCTAAGAAAAGCAGAAATAAGTCAACACTTCTGTGTTGGCTGTAACTCTGTTTGAAGGTGAGCTGCTGAGCAGGATTTCAGGCAGAGTAGGTCGCACTCATCTGGCAGGTTTCATCGTCACAGTTATGCCACATTCCACAGCAGGTAGTGGAGTGGGAAGAAAGCGCTGTGTCGCAGAGTGTGAGCCCACTGTGGTATGTTCAGCTGAACTCGAGTATTTGTTCTGATTACATTACTTATGATCAACGAGTCCACAGCGTGTGCAGGGTCTCACTCACTAAAAGTCAGTCCCAGATTTACTCACACAGAGCTCCTGTTCTAGCACGACACGGGCCTGTTTCACCTTCAAATGTTTGAATTAAATGAAACGTGTCGCTGTAGTAAACAATAGTTCATTCATTCTGCGTCACAGGGTGGCAGCTCTGGGCCTGGCGGCGGGCGTCCTGCTGGTTCTGCTCCTCTTCTGTCTCTACCGGGTCCTCTGCCCGCGCAACTACGGCCAGAACGGCGTCGCGCACGGGCGCCGGCGCCGAGGGGACCTGCCCTGTGACGATTACGGCTACTCGCCACCCGTCAGCGAGATCTCGCCGCTGCTGCTGAGGGGCCACAGTATGGTGAGAACCCAGATTACTGAGAAAAGAGATTCGACTGGTCCAACTGGTTTGTAAGTGGAGACATTGGCAGATTATCAAAGGCACAATGAAGACGACTGTGAGAATGTCTCCACCTGCAAAACGAGAATCATCCTGTGATATTTGAGTAAATGTCTGTAACTGTATTTTTCGTTTCCGTCTTGCAGGACATCGAGTGTCTGGCCAGTGACGGCATGCTGCTCGCTAGCTGTTGCCTGGCAGGACAGATTCGGGTTTGGGACGCCCAGACCGGCGACTGTTTGACCGTCATCCCGAACCACGGGTGAGAATGTCGAATACGACGACAAGTTTTTAAGTTCACTTTGTAGTTTTTAGAATAAAACTGATAAATCTGTTTGTATAATTAGGAGGGTTTGTTACCACAGATCACCTCGTTACAGCCTAATTATTATTGCTGCTGCTATTCACAGCATGTCTGTTCTTATTGAATTTCACACTTGCAGGTCAAACAAACTCTTTTCTCACTTAGCAAAAAACCTTCTTCTGTTGTGTTGTTCCAAAAGATGTTTAAAAGACCATTTTTAACTCGTATTTTCTGCTCTTATATTTATGATATTTGTATTATTTGTTATGATTTCTTCAGATGAAGTGCTTCTCCCTGCACTCCACATCGTTGTTCTTCACATTTTTTATATTTTTCTGTCTAAACTGTCCAAAACAAACAAAATCTTCGTTCTTTGTGGTGTCAGACTTCTTTACGTGTCGGTGCTCTCTAGTGGCCAAACTATGTCATGATGGAGCTCTCTGTTTCCTCGTCAGGCTCAGGCGGTGCAGCAGCAGTGGCTGCTGGGAGCAGCGTGACGGCTGGGACGGCGTGGGCGGAGCCGCAGACTCGGACTGTTTAGGCTCCGAAGGTCGCGGCTCCTCCGTCAGCGCCGACGGTCTATCGGAGGAGGAGGGCTACCCGCTGAGACGCCGCTCCGCTCCCACCCGGCCGACTCTCTTCACCGACCAGCCCGATCTCACCCCGCTCATCGACACCAACTTCACCTCCCAGCCGCCCTCCCACCTCTCCACCCCGCCCAGGACGGGCTTTGACTTCGGAGGCCTGGTGGAGCGCGCCTACATGGAGCACGAGCCCCCCTCGGCCTCCACCTACCCCTCTCCTTCCTCGGCGTCCTCCTCGCCTCCCTCAGGAGCTCAGCTCCAGAGGAGACCCAGCTTAGGAGACGCTGCTTCATACTTAAACCAAGAGAGAGCCTCCGCAGCGGGGACACAGGCCACGCCGGACTGGGAAAGCTCCGTGTGGGCCATGGAGCTGAGAGGAAATCTGATAGTTGCTGGGAGGAGCAGCGGCAAACTGGAGGCGAGTAAAACAACAACAGAGTCTGTGCACGCTTGCATATATTATATTACATGAGAGGTGTGCTTTACCATGAAAACAACGCAGCGCTGGTGTAAAGTGCCAATAATGACGATTAAATTAAACATCATCAAAATATATTCAGACTTTTGGTTATCTACGCTTCAATAGAAAACAGTCACATGAGTCGACTCCTGTATGGAACAGTTTACTCCAGCAAGTAGTCCGACCCCTTAATGACCTGCAGCAGAGATGATTTGTAGTCAAAGATCAGAAAACAAAAAAGAAACGGTCGTCTTCTGAAATGTTACTCTCTGATAAAATATGAACTTGTGTTTGTTCCAGTTGTGGGACGCGGTCGAAGGGTCGTTACGCTGCAGCAATGAAGACGGAGTGTCCGGGATCACGGCTCTCGCCTTCCTCAACAACAGGTTACACACACACACACAAAACTAAATCCAGACGTGCTGACTGCGGTGACGGTGTGTTACAGTCTCACTTCTCTTCGTCCTCCAGAATCGTGGCGGCTCGGCTCAACGGGTCTCTGGATTTCTTCACTGTCGAGATCAACAAGCCTCTGTGTCTGCTGCAGTACAGAGGTGAGCGTCCATTCTTCCAGCTCGTCTTATTTTCACTGTTTAACTAATGATTCAAAAAATAACCCGCAGACGAGGTGAATAATCAAGTAAAACACTCAAAAAACACAAACTGGAGCTGTTAGTTGATTATTGGATGAACATGAAATGACTGATTAATCACATGCTTCCTACAAGTCCTTGAAATCCTTGAAAGTTTGTATTTGAAGAGGGAAAAAGACATTGGAAGGTTTTGGAAAAAGGACATTTTGTTGTTTTAGTTCTCGTTATAACTTGAGTCCTTGAATTTGAGGAAATTGGGGCCTGGAACGCCCTTGAAAAGTTCTTGAACTTGATGTTTAAGAAGACGTGAATTCTGTAATTTATTTTTATATAAATCATCAATTTCAGGCTCTCGAACATGAACGTGACTGTTTGACTTTAACGTTGTGGTAAACTGAGTGTGAGCACGTGTGGTGACGTTTCCCTGCCGTCCTCCTGCAGGAGCTCCCGGGCGAGGCAGCATGCCTCCGTCTCCCTGTTACAGCAGCGAGGACGTGATCAGCTGCCAGCTCACGCGCTCCGTTCAGTGCGCTCACCAGAAGCCGATCACGGTGCTGCGAGCGGCTGCCGGGAGGGTCGTCACCGGGAGCCAGGACCACACAGTCCGGGTAACACACCGACGCGGCAGATTCGACAGATTTAGAAAACAATTGACAGGAAGTTTTTGCCTGAATATGAAGAATGTTGCAGATTTCAAACCAAATCTGACGACTTTATTGATCTAACAAACTAATTTCAGTCGTCTGTGGTTCGTTTGTCAGATTTATCGTCTCGAGGACTCGTGTTGCCTCTTCACCCTGCAGGGTCACTCTGGAGGGATCACAGCCATCTACATAGACCAGGTCAGTAACACGCCTCCTCTTATAATGTTTCATTTCACAATGAAATCAAATCTAAATCTGCGTCCCCGCCTCCTCAGACGATGGTTCTGGCGAGCGGCGGGCAGGACGGCGCCATCTGCCTGTGGGACGTCCTGACAGGAAGCCGCGTCAGCCATGTTTACGGTCACCGAGGCGACGTCACCTCGCTGGTCTGCACCACCACCTGCGTCATCAGCTCGGGACTGGACGACCTCATCTGCGTCTGGGACCGCAGCACCGGGATCAAGCTCTACTCCATACAGCAGGTACACATGATGTGAAACGCACCAATCAGCAGCGAGCGTGCGGCCGGCAGGGTCGGTATGTTCGGTATGTTCCTCTCTTTCCCGTCACTCACTCCTCTCTCCTCCTCACCAGGAGGCGGGCTGCGGGGCCAGCCTGGGAGTGATCTCCGAGTCTCTCCTGGTGACGGGGGGTCAGGGCTGCGTCTCCTTCTGGGACCTGAACTACGGCGACCTGCTGCAGACCGTCTACCTGGGCCAGAGCAGCGACGGGCAGGGCGTCCGGCAGCTGCTGGTGCTCGACAACGCCGCCATCGTCTGCGACTTCGGCAGCGAGCTCAGCCTCGTGTACGTGCCCTCCGTGCTGGAGAAACTAGACTGAGGAGACACTGACGGCAAAAAACATTTCCTCTTCCTCATTTTGATTTTCTCTTTTTCTTTTTGTGTTTCTGACACCCAAAGGAGTCGCGGTCGTTCGACCGCTTCCCGTGTGCGTACAAGGCTCTTTGTGTTCTTCTCAGATGTCTTAAGTAGCCTGGATGTAACGAGGAAAAAGACTGATGTGCAACCTGCTGCGTCTTATCGGCCGAGGGCGTCGGGAAAAGCTGGATGTTTCTCTTCGCTTTAAAGAGAATCCAACCGTCACCAGTTTGTGCTTTTTTTTCTGTGCGCGTTTGTTTCGTGGCTCTGCCCTCAATGCTGCTGACACGGGTGGGGCTCCAACTGTGACGCCCCTCCACCCGCCCACAGAGGAAGATAAAAAAAAAAATGTCTGTTTAATTTTTTAAAAATATTCCCGCTGCCTCGTTCGCTTCACGGCGAAGACGTGCAGCCACGGCGAGCTCGAGTGAGTGTGTGTGTGTGTGTGTGTTGCAGACATGAATGAATGGATTGAAACACTGCTGAGAACAAACATCGATTTGGTTGTGTGTGAAGTAAGTGTGTGTGTGTGTGTGTGTGTGTGTGTGCGGGAGAAGTGATGATTACTGTATAAAGTAAACCTCCAGAGGGGGCTGTTTTTATATGTATAAATATTATTTATTAGCGATACATTTTTAAATAACAGTTTGTTTATGAATGGCTAATCCCGGCTCTTAAACGAGAATATAATAATGTGGACTTAATAACGTACATGTAAGATGGTGATTATTTGTTGGGGACATCGGTTATATAACGATTATTGGAACATTGAACTGGAAACACTGACGTGTTTGGATGGAGCTGGGGGGGCTGTAGGTTCCTTTTAATCCAGCCTCGGGCCTCTGATCCTGGGGTTACTGATGCTGTACGAGGGGCCGCCGTCTGCGGTCCCTCCGCCCCCCCCCACACATGCTACACCTTCATCAGGCTACCTCCATTTTCAAACTGCTTGAATTTTGGATGAGAAGAAGTCATTTTTTATATGAATTGTGCCCTTTAGAGATTTTTTGTTTTGTTTACTGTAACTGTTTCCATCAGAGCTCGCATCTTGGTGTTGATGGAAAGTCGAGCAGTCGGTCTTGAAACCTTCAACTCTTTCTGCAGCGGTGAAAATGTGAAGAAAGGCAACAGACACTCAGCTGTCTTCATTAGGTAATAATACATAACAACACAAATGCTCGTTTAGTTTAGTTTTTTCCAGAATTTGCGCTCAGTTTGACTATTGATCTTCAACATTTCTGCGAGCTTCATATTATATACAAACTCCAGATGATGCCAATAAGCAGCAGGAGTCACCATGTGTGAGGACACTTCTTTAAAAAAAAGTTGAAAGAAAAAGTTTTCCTCAACCCCCCCAATAGTTTGAAGAAGAAAAAAAAGATGTTTTTAAAAAAATCCAGCTTTTTCAAAAAGTTTTTTTTAGAAATCTGTTAAATTTTTTATTTCATTTTAAAACTTTTGTGTATTAAAGTTGGAGACTCCTTGTTTGGCTGCACCTGTGCCTGAGCTTCACCTCTTCACTCAGCTCAAAGTCCTCCAGGTTTAAGATTCGTCTCTTTGACAGACACCAACAACATACAGAATGTATTTTACTTTTTCAAACCATCCGCCATCATCCATCGTGTAGCTGCATCCACTGAATGTAGTCCCAGAAGGTGTGACGAACAAATCCGTTAAAAAAAAAAAACAGCGACTCAATCGTCGAACAGTATCGCATCGCAACACTAACTCAATGCACTACTAACCCTCTCTGACGCACATGCTCACACACGTTAGGCACTTTTTGCGGACATCAGCTTACATATAGGAAACGTGGACGTAACAAGACGTGCCGACGGAGTTCGCACCTGCAGCACTGGTGAACATGCACACTGCGGACGACTCCGAGCAGGATCGCAGGTCTGGACTCACCGGGAAGCGGCGACCAAGCTCCCAAATAGTTTACAACGTTCGGACTCTTTGTTTATGCTTGAATTTTAACTTCAAGAGACGTAAAGCAGCCCCGCGACCTGCTCGGCACTGTAACCTGTTTGTTTAGATTTTTTTGTGTAGCTAGTTTTTAGATTTTGTGTTTTTTACTTCTGTTTTCTAGAAATGTGAATTTGATTTGAAACTGAAGTTTGACATTTTGGGGAAATGTTTGCTTTCTGGTGGTTTGATGAGATATCACCCAGTTTAATACAAAACAAACAGTTAAAACACAGCTAGCAGGTTAGCCTAGCGTAGCTTAGCACAAAGACACTGTTTAGCTAGGTAAATGAAGCACTTGCGAGCCAACCAGAAGAGACGCCAGAAAAAACTAAACAAACCCATTAGCATAATTTAGCTTAGTCTCCGGTCTTTATGCTAAGCTAAGCTGCTCCACCAAGTGTTTCCTAATGTGTCAAACTGTTCCTTAACGGATGGAGAGAGGGTTGGTGACAGTTTCAATTGAATCGTAGCTTCTTTTTGAATGTTTTCGCTTCATCATATTACAGACTCGGCCTTGTAACAAAACATCCAACAGAACGTCGTCAGTTACAGAATACATTTTATTTCAGCGCTTCAGCTTCAAACGTTTCATCTGGCTATCGGTGCATCGTCATCAGCGACATTTGTGACGTCCTTTAAAGCAGGAGAAGGAACTCTGTGAGGTGAAAATATCGGATCTGTGGGAGAAAAATCTGAAACCGTTGAGTGTGTAAATGTGCAGGTCTGCTCCTCATTGGCTGGCTACAATCTACACAGGCTGTAGTAACGGAGATAACTTATTTACTGTTTTGTAACACATAAAAAAATGAAAAAAGCGCAAAACTTTTTACTAATTTTCAAATAAAGAGGCTTTGATACCACAAGAGTTGTGTTGTATACTGGATTTATTTCATGTCTTCACAATGATGACGGGTTAGTGACCGTTTGGAATAATCTAAATTTATTTAAGATATTTACAGTGTTGATGTTTTTTTTTAGAATTCTGACTTTATCTTAAAAGTCTAAATGTATTTTTTTAGCATTCTGAAAAATATTTACTGTTACGGTTTCCCTAAAAATTCCGATGTTTGTCCCTAAAAAATCTGATTTTTTTTCTCAAGATTCTGACGTTTTTCCCCTACAAAATTCCAAGACAGTCTGGCTGCAAACCTGCACTGTCAGGAATCTTCGTTGCAGACCTGCACTGTGAGGACCGGAAGTGGATTCGAAGCCTTTCAAAACAAAAGCGAGTATGACGGAAGCACGTATTCTTCGTTTATGTTAGTATGTATGTATGTTGCTATATATGTATGTATGTTACTATGTATGTATGTATGTTAGTATGTATGTATATATGTTACTATGTACTATGTATGTATGTATGCATGTATGTTAGTATGTATGCATGTATGTTAGTATGTATGCATGTATGTTAGTATGTATGCATGCATGTATTAGTATGTATGTATGTCTGTTAGTATGTATGTTAGTATGTATGTATGTTAGTATAAATGTATGTATGGTAGTATATATGTATGTATGGTAGTATGTACGTATGTTAGTATATATGTATGTATGTATGCTAGTATGTATGTATGTTAGTATGTTGGTCTGTATGTTAGTATGTATGTATGTATGCTAGTATGTATGTATGTCAGTATGCATGCATGTATGTTAGTATGTATGTGTGCATGTATGTTAGTATGCATACATGTATGTTAGTATGTATGTATGCATGTATGTTAGTATGCATGCATGTATGTTAGTATGTATGTATGTATGTATGTATGTATGTTAGTATGCATGCATGTATGTTAGTATGCATGCATGTATGTTAGTATGCATGCATGTGTTGGTATGCATGCATGTATGTTAGTATGCATGCATGTATGTTAGTATGCATGCATGTATGTTAGTATGCATGCATGTGTTAGTATGCATTCATGTATGTTAGTATGCATGCATGTATGTTAGTATGCATGCATGTTAGTATGTATGGCAAAAAAAAAGTCATTGTATAGTATGGCAAAAAAAAAGTCAGTATAGTATGGCAAAAAAAAGTCAGTATAGTATGGCAAAAAAAAAGTCAGTATAGTATGGCAAAAAAAAAAGTCATAGTATAGTATGGCAAAAAAAAAAAGTCATAGTATAGTATGGCAAAAAAAAAAGTCATAGTATAGTATGGCAAAAAAAAAAGTCATAGTATAGTATGGCAAAAAAAAAAAGTCATAGTATAGTATGGCAAAAAAAAAAAGCTCTAGTGAGTTAGTATGGCAAAAAAAAAGTCATAGTATATAGTATGGCAAAAAAAAAAAGTCATAGTATAGTATGGCAAAAAAAAAAGTCTAGTAAGTATGGAAAAAAGTCATAGTATAGTATGGCAAAAAAAAAAAAGTCATAGTATAGTATGGCAAAAAAAAAAGTCATAGTATAGTATGGCAAAAAAAAAAAGTCATAGTATAGTATGGCAAAAAAAAAAAGTCATAGTATAGTATGGCAAAAAAAAAAAGTCATAGTATAGTATGGCAAAAAAAAAAATGTCATAGTATAGTATGGCAAAAAAAAAAAGTCATAGTATAGTATGGCAAAAAAAAAAAAGTCATAGTATAGTATGGCAAAAAAAAAAAGTCATAGTATAGTATGGCAAAAAAAAAAAAGTCATAGTATAGTATGGTCAAAAAAAAAAAAGTCATAGTATAGTATGGCAAAAAAAAAAAGTCATAGTATAGTATGGCAAAAAAAAAAAAAAGTCATAGTATAGTATGGCAAAAAAAAAAAAAAAAAGTCATAGTATAGTATGGCAAAAAAAAAAAAAAAGTCATAGTATCGTATGGCAAAAAAAAAAAAATGTCATAGTATAGTATGGCAAAAAAAAAAAAAGTCATAGTACAGTATGGCAAAAAAAAAAAAGTCATAGTATAGTATGGCAAAAAAAAAAAGTCATAGTATAGTATGGCAAAGAAAAAAAAGTCATAGTATAGTATGGCAAAAAAAAAAAAGTCATAGTATAGTATGGCAAAAAAAAAGTCATAGTATAGTATGGCAAAAAAAAGTCAGTATAGTATGGCAAAAAAAAAAGTCATAGTATAGTATGGCAAAAAAAAAAGTCAGTATAGTATGGCAAAAAAAAAAAGTCATGGTATAGTATGGCAAAAAAAAGTCATGGTATAGTATAGTAAAAAAAAAAAAGTCATGGTATAGTATAGTAAAAAAAAAAAAAGTCATAGTATAGTATAGTGTAAAAAAAAAAAGTCATAGTATAGTATGGCAAAAAAAAGTCATGGTATAGTATAGTAAAAAAAAAAAAAAGTCATAGTATAGTATGGTAAAAAAAAAAAAGTCATAGTATAGTATGGCAAAAAAAAAGTCAGTATAGTATGGCAAAAAAAAGTCATTGTATAGTATGGCAAAAAAAAGTCATTGTATAGTATGGCAAAAAAAAAAGTCATTGTATAGTATGGCAAAAAAAAGTCATTGTATAGTATGGCAAAAAAAAAAGTCATTGTATAGTATGGCAAAAAAAAAAGTCATTGTATAGTATGGCAAAAAAGTCATAGTTTAGTATGTAAAAAAAGTCATAGTATAGTATGGCAAAAAAAGTCATAGTATAGTATGCCCAAAAAAATCATAGTATAGTATGGCAAAAAAAGTCACTGTATAGTATGGCAAAAAAGTCATAGTTTAGTATAGTTAAAAAAAAACTCATAGTATGTAAAAAAAAAAAAAAGTCATTCTATAGTATGGCAAAAAAGTCATACTATAGTATGGCAAAAAATGTCACTGCATAGTATGGCAAAGTCATAGTTTAGTGTGTAAGAACAGTCAGTATAGTATGCCCAAAAAAGTCATAGTATAGTATGCCCAAAAAAATCATAGTATAGTATGGCAAAAAAAGTCATAGTATAGTATGGCAAAAAATGTCACTGTATAGTATGACAAAAAAACGTCATATTATAGTATGGCAAAAAAAGTCATAGTATAGTATAGTAAAAAAGTCATAGTATATTATGCCAAAAAAAGTCATAGTATAGTATGCCAAAAAATGTCACTGTATAGTATGGCAAAAAGTCATAGTTTAGTGTGTAAAAAAAGTCAATATGTAAAAAAAAAGTCAGTATATTATGGCAAAAAATGTCACTGTATAGTATGGCAAAAAAAGTCATAGTTTAGTGTGTAAAAAAAATCACTGTATAGTATGGCAAAAAAAGTCATAGTTTAGGATGGTTAAAAAAATCATAGTATAGTATGGCAAAAAAAGTCACTGTATAGTATGGCAAAAAAAAGTCATAGTTTAGTATGGTCAAAAAAAAGTCAGTATGGTATGGCAAAAAAGTAATGGTATAGTATAGTAAAAAAAAAAGTCATATAGTATGGAAAAAAAAGTCATAGTATAATATGGCAAAAGAGTCACTGTATATTATGGCAAAAAAGTCATAGTATAGTATGCCCAAAAAAAATCATAGTATAGTATGGCAAAAAATGTCACTGTATAGTATGACAAAAAAAAGTCATAGTATAGTAAAAAAGTCATAGTATAGTATGGCAAAAAATGTCACTGTATAGTATGACAAAAAAAAGTCATAGTATAGTATAGTATAGTATAGTAAAAAAGTCATAGTATATTATGCCAAAAAAGTCATAGTATAGTATGCCAAAAAAGCCATAGTATAGTATGGCAAAAAAGTCAGTATAGTATGGTAAAAAAAAGTCATAGTATAGTATGCCCAAAAAAAATCATAGTATAGTATGGCAAAAAAAAGTCATAGTATAGTATGGTTTAAAAGTCATATCACTGATATCATATCGCTGATGTCACGGATATCAAGGATATCACTGATGATATGGATATCAAGGATTTCACTGACATAAAGGATATCCCTGATATCCGTGATATCCTTGATATCAGTGATGTCAGTGATATCCTTTATGTCAGTGATGTCAGTGATATCCTTTATGTCACTGATGTCAGTGATATCCTTTATGTCAGTGATATCCTTGATATCAGTGATAACCTTGATATCCATGATATCAGTGATATCCTTGATATCAGTGATATCCTTGATGTATGCATGTATGTTAGTATGCATGCATGTATGTTAGTATGTATGTTAGTATGCATATAGGTTAATACGTATGCATGTATGTTAGTATGTATGCATGCATGTATGTTAGTATGTATGTATGTTAGTAAGTATGTATGTTAATATGTATGTATGTTAGTATGTGTGTTAGTATGCATGTATGTTAGTATGCATGCATGTTGGTATGTGTGTTTTAACATTTCTTAAAACAGCACAACTTTTTACTAATTTTCAAATAAAGAGAGTCATGTGTCGTCTACTGGATTTATTTCATGTCTTTACAATGACGACAACATACATAGATACTTACTTACATACATACATACATACATACTAACATACATGCATGCATACTAACATATATGCATACATACATACTAACATACATACATGCTAACATACATTCATACATACTAACATACATGCATGCATACTAACATACATACTAACATACATGCATACATCAAGGATATCACTTATATCACTGACATAAAGGATATCACTGACATCATGATATCACAGATATCAAGGATATCACGAATATCAGTGATATCACGGATATCCTTTGTCAGTAAAATTCTTGATATATACTATGATTTTTTACTATACTATACTGACTTTTTTTTGCCATACTATACAGACTTTTTTTGGCATACTATACTGACTTTTTAACCATACTGTACTATGACTTTTTTTGCCATACTATACTATGATTTTTTTGGGCATACTATACTATGACTTTTTTTGCCATACCATATTATGACTTTTTTTTTTTTTACATACTATGACTTTTTTTTAACCACACTAAACTATGACTTTTTTTGCCATACTATACAGTGACTTCAGTGATAACCTTGATATCCATGATATCAGTGATATCCTGATATCAGTGATATCCTGATATCAGTGATATGACTTTTTAACCATACTATACTGACTTTTTTTTACCATACTATACTATGGCTTTTTTGGCATACTATACTATGATTTTTTGACACACTATACTATGATTTTTTTACTATACTATACTATGACTTTTTTGCCATACTATACTATGATTTTTTACTATACTGACTTTTTTTGCCATACTATACTATGATTTTTTTGCCATACTATACTATCATTTCTTTGGGCATACTATACTATGACTTTTTTTTGCCATACTATACTATGACTTTTTTTTTTGCCATACTATACTATGACTTTTTTTTTTGCCATACTATACTATGACTTTTTTTTTTGCCATACTATACTATGACTTTTTTTTTGCCATACTATACTATGACTTTTTTTTTTTTTGCCATACTATACTATGACTTTTTTTTTTGCCATACTATACTATGACTTTTTTTTTTTTTGCCATACTATACTATGACTTTTTTTTTTGCCATACTATACTATGACTTTTTTTTGCCATACTATACTATGACTTTTTTTCTTTTGCCATACTATACTATGACTTTTTTTTTTTTGCCATACTATACTATGACTTTTTTTTTTGCCATACTATACTATGACTTTTTTTTGCCATACTATACTATGACTTTTTTTCTTTTGCCATACTATACTATGACTTTTTTTTTTTTGCCATACTATACTATGACTTTTTTTTTTTTTTACTATACTATACTATGACTTTTTTTTTTTTACTATACTATACTATGACTTTTTTTGACATACTATACTATGATTTTTTTGACTATAGTATACTATGACTTTTTTTTGCCATACTATACTATGACTTTTTTTTGCCATACTATACTATGACTTTTTTTGACATACTATACTATGACTTTTTTTGACATACTATACTATGATTTTTTTTGACATACTATACTATGATTTTTTTTACTATAGTATACTATGACATTTTTTGCCATACTATACTATGATTTTTACTATACTATATTATGACTTTTTTTGCCATACTATACAGTGACTTTTTTTTGCCATACTATACTATGAATATTTTGCCATACTATACTATGACTTTTTTTTACCATACTATACTGACTTTTTTTGCCATACTATACTATGATTTTTTTTGGGCATACTATACTATGACTTTTTTTGCCATACTATACTATGATTTTTTTTACTATAGTATACTATGACATTTTTTGCCATACTATACTATGATTTTTACTATACTATATTATGACTTTTTTTTGCCATACTATACAGTGACTTTTTTTTGCCATACTATACTATGAATATTTTGCCATACTATACTATGACTTTTTTTACCATACTATACTGACTTTTTTTGCCATACTATACTATGATTTTTTTTTGGGCATACTATACTATGACTTTTTTTGCCATACTATACAGTGACATTTTTTGCCATACTATACTATGACTTTTTTTTTGCCATACTATACTATGATTTTTTTTTTTTACACTATACTATACTATGATTTTTTTTTTTTTTGCCATATTATACTATGACTTTTTTTTTGCCATACTATACTACGACTTTTTTTTTTTGCCATACTATACTATGACTTTTTTTTTTGCCATACTATACTATGACTTTTTTTTTGCCATACTATACTATGACTTTTTTTTTTGCCATACTATACTATGACTTTTTTTTTGCCATACTATACTATGACTTTTTTTTTTGCCATACTATACTATGACTTTTTTTTTGCCATACTATACTATGACTTTTTTTTTTTTGCCATACTATACTATGACTTTTTTTTTGCCATACTATACTATGACTTTTTTTTGCCATACTATACTATGACTTTTTTTCTTTTGCCATACTATACTATGACTTTTTTTTTTTTTGCCATACTATACTATGACTTTTTTTGACTATAGTATACTATGACTTTTTTTTGCCATACTATACTATGACTTTTTTTGACATACTATACTATGATTTTTTTTGACATACTATACTATGATTTTTTTTACTATAGTATACTATGACATTTTTTGCCATACTATACTATGATTTTTACTATACTATATTATGACTTTTTTTGCCATACTATAGAGTGACTTTTTTTTGCCATACTATACTATGAATATTTTTGACATACTATACTATGATTTTTTTTGACATACTATACTATGATTTTTTTTACTATAGTATACTATGACTTTTTTTTGCCATACTATACTATGACTTTTTTTTGCCATACTATACTATGACTTTTTTTGACATACTATACTATGACTTTTTTTGACATACTATACTATGATTTTTTTTGACATACTATACTATGATTTTTTTTACTATAGTATACTATGACATTTTTTGCCATACTATACTATGATTTTTACTATACTATATTATGACTTTTTTTGCCATACTATACTATGACTTTTTTTTTGCCATACTATACTATGACTTTTTTTTTTTGCCATACTATACTATGACTTTTTTTTTTGCCATACTATACTATGACTTTTTTTTGCCATACTATACTATGACTTTTTTTCTTTTGCCATACTATACTATGACTTTTTTTTTTTTTGCCATACTATACTATGACTTTTTTTTTTTTTACTATACTATACTATGACTTTTTTTTTTTTTACTATACTATACTATGACTTTTTTTGCCATACTATACTATGACTTTTTTTTACATACTATGAGTTTTTTTTAACCATACTAAACTATCACTTTTTTTTGCCATACTATACAGTGACATTTTTTGCCATACTATACTATGATTTTTACTATACTATATTATGACTTTTTTTGCCATACTATACAGTGACTTTTTTTTGCCATACTATACTATGAATATTTTGCCATACTATACTATGACTTTTTTTTACCATACTATACTGACTTTTTTTGCCATACTATACTATGATTTTTTTTGGGCATACTATACTGACTTTTTTTGCCATACTATACTATGATTTTTTTTGGGCATACTATACTATGACTTTTTTTGCCATACTATACAGTGACATTTTTTGCCATACTATACTATGACTTTTTTTTTTGCCATACTATACTATGACTTTTTTTTTTTACACTATACTATACTATGACTTTTTTTTTTTTGCCATACTATACTATGACTTTTTTTTTGCCATACTATACTACGACTTTTTTTTTTTTGCCATACTATACTATGACTTTTTTTTTTTGCCATACTATACTATGACTTTTTTTTTTGCCATACTATACTATGACTTTTTTTTTGCCATACTATACTATGACTTTTTTTTTGCCATACTATACTATGACTTTTTTTTTGCCATACTATACTATGACTTTTTTTTTTGCCATACTATACTATGACTTTTTTTTTTGCCATACTATACTATGACTTTTTTTTGCCATACTATACTGACTTTTTTTTTTGCCATACTATACTATGACTTTTTTTTTTTTACTATACTATACTATGACTTTTTTTTTTTTTACTATACTATACTATGACTTTTTTTGCCATACTATACTATGACTTTTTTTTTACATACTATGAGTTTTTTTTAACCATACTAAACTATCACTTTTTTTTGCCATACTATACAGTGACTTTTTTTGCCATACTATACTATGAATATTTTGCCATACTATACTATGACTTTTTTTTACCATACTATACTGACTTTTTTGCCATACTATACTATGGCTTTTTTTTGGCATACTATACTGACTTTTTTGCCATACTATACAGTGACATTTTTTGACATACTATACTATGATTTTTTTACTATACTATACTATGACTTTTTTGCCATAATATACTGACTTTTTTTTTTTACTATACTATACCATTACCATCACTGACATAAAGGATATCACTGACATCATGATATCACAGATATCAAGGATATCACGAATATCAGTGATATCACGGATATCCTTTGTCAGTAAAATTCTTGATATATACTATGATTTTTTACTATACTATACTGACTTTTTTTTGCCATACTATACAGACTTTTTTTGGCATACTATACTATGACTTTTTTTTACATACTATGAGTTTTTTTAACCATACTAAACTATGAATTTTTTTGCCATACTATACTATGATTTTTTTTGGGCATACTATACTATGACTTTTTTTGCCATACTATACTATGACTTTTTTGCCATACTATACTATGAATATTTTGCCATACTATACTATGACTTTTTTTTACCATACTATACTGACTTTTTTGCCATACTATACTATGGCTTCTTTTGGCATACTATACTATGACTTTTTTTGGCATAGTATACTATGATTTTTTTTGGCATAATATAGTATGATTTTTTTTGCCATACTATACTATGACTTTTTTGCCATACTATACAGTGACATTTTTTGACTTTTTTTGACACACTAAACTATGATTTCTTTACTATACTATACTATGACTTTTTTGCCATAATATACAGTGACTCTTTTACTATACTATACCATTACTTTTTTTGACATACTATACTATGATTTTTTTTACTATAGTATACTGACTTTTTTTGCCATACTATACAGTGACTTTTTTTTGCCATACTATACTATGACTTTTTTTGACATACTATACTATGATTTTTTTTACTATAGTATACTATGACATTTTTTGCCATACTATACTATGATTTTTACTATACTATATTATGACTTTTTTTTGCCATACTATACTATGAATATTTTGCCATACTATACTATGACTTTTTTTTACCATACTATACTGACTTTTTTTGCCATACTATACTATGATTTTTTTTTGGGCATACTATACTATGACTTTTTTTGCCATACTATACAGTGACATTTTTTGCCATACTATATACTATGACTTTTTTGGCCATACTATACTATGACTTTTTTTTTTTACATACTATGAGTTTTTTTAACCATACTAAACTATCACTTTTTTTGCCATACTATACAGTGACTTTTTTTGCCATACTATACTATGAATATTTTGCCATACTATACTGACTTTTTTGCCATACTATACTATGGCTTTTTTTTGGCATACTATACTATGACTTTTTTGCCATACTATACAGTGACATTTTTTGACATACTATACTATGATTTTTTTACTATACTATACTATGACTTTTTTGCCATAATATACTGACTTTTTTTTTTTTACTATACTATACCATTACCATCACTGACATAAAGGATATCACTGACATCATGATATCACAGATATCAAGGATATCACGAATATCAGTGGATATCCTTTGTCAGTAAAATTCTTGATATATACTATGATTTTTTTTTTTTTGCCATACTATACAGACTTTTTTTGGCATACTATACTATGACTTTTTTTACATACTATGAGTTTTTTTTAACCATACTAAACTATGATTTTTTTTGGGCATACTATACTATGACTTTTTTTTGCCATACTATACTATGACTTTTTTGCCATACTATACTATGAAGATTTTGCCATACTATACTATGACCTTTTTTTACCATACTATACTGACTTTTTTGCCATACTATACTATGGCTTCTTTTGGCATACTATACTATGACTTTTTTTGGCATAGTATACTATGATTTTTTTTTGGCTGAATATAGTATGATTTTTTTGACACACTAAACTATGATTTCTTTACTATACTATACTATGACTTTTTTGCCATAATATACAGTGACTCTTTTACTATACTATACCATTACTTTTTTTGGCATACTATACAGTGACTTTTTTTGCCATACTATACTATGATTTTTTTAACCATCCTAAACTATGACTTTTTTTGCCATACTATACAGTGATTTTTTTTTACTATACTATACTATGACTTTCTTTGACATACTATACTATGATTTTTTGTACTATAGTATACTATGACTTTTTTTGCCATACTATACAGTGACTTTTTTTGCCATACTATACTATGAATATTTTGCCATACTATACTATGACTTTTTTTTACCATACTATACTGACTTTTTTTGCCATACTATACTATGACTTTTTTGCTATACTATAATATGACTTTTTTTTTTACATACTATGAGTTTTTTTAAACCATACTAAACTATGATTTTTTTTGCCATACTATACTATGATTTTTTTTGGGCATACTATACTATGACTTTTTTTTGCCATACTATACTATGACTTTTTTGCCATACTATACTATGAATATTTTGCCATACTATACTATGACTTTTTTTTACCATACTATACTGACTTTTTTGCCATACTATACTATGACTTTTTTTGGCATAGTATACTATGATTTTTTTTGGCATAATATAGTATGATTTTTTTGCCATACTATACTATGACTTTTTTGCCATACTATACAGTGGCATTTTTTGCCATACTATACTATGACTTTTTGTTTACATACTGAGTTTTTTTTAACCATACTAAACTATTACTTTTTTTTGCCATACTATACAGTGACTTTTTTTGCCATACTATATACTGACTTTTTTGCCATACTATACTATGACTTTTTTTTTTACATACTATGAGTTTTTTTTAAGCATACTAAACTATGACTTTTTTGCCATATTATACAGTGACTTTTGCCATACTATATTATGACTTTTTTGCTTACTAACACATACTAACATACTAACACACATACTAACATACATGCATACATACTAACATGCATGCATACATACTAACATGCATGCATATATACTAACATACATGCATACTAACATACATGCATGCATACTAACATACATACTAACATACACACATACATACTAACATACATGCATGCATGCATACTAACATATACATACTAACATACATGCATACTAACATACCAACATTCATACATACCAACATACATACATACCAACATACATACTAATATACATGCATACATACTAACATACATGCATACTAACATACTAACATACATGCATACTAACTAACATACATGCATACATACATGCATGCATACTAACATACATACTAACCTACATACATACATGCATGCATACTAACATACCAACATACATACATACTAACATGCATGCATACATACTAACATACATACATACATGCATACTAACATACATGCATGCATACCAACATACATACATACATACATACCAACATACATACATACCAACATACATACATACCAACATACATACATACCAACATACATGCATACATACTAACATACGTACATACTAACATACATGCATACATACATACTAACATACATGCATACATACTAACATACATACAAACTAACATACATACTATGTATGTTATACAATTATTTTTTCTCTTTTATTGAATACATGAATACACAAACATATTTACATTGTATACATGAAATAAAGACTGGAGAAATGAACAAAAAACGAACGAAAAATACGCGCTTCCGGTTTCGAATCCACTTCCGGTCCTCACAGTGCAGGAGACCTCAAAGTGCTGGTCTGCAACGAAGGGTCCTGAAAGTGCAGGTCTGCAGCCAGACCCCTCCCTACAAATTCCACAGTTTTTCCCTAAAAATTCCGACTTTTTTCCTCAAAATTCTGACTATCTTTTAAAGAAATTCTTTTGTAACATGAATAAAACATTTTTTTAAAACAGCACAACTTTTTACTAATTTTCAAATAAAGAGAGAGTCATGTGTCGTCTACTGGATTTATTTCATGTCTTTACAATGACAAAGGATTAGTGAATGGAATAGTCTAATTTTATTTTAGATATTTACAGTGTTACAGATGAAGGAGAAGAGGAAAAAGAATCACCTTGTTCAGACGTGCTGATTTGTATGCTTCCGTTACCATGACAACTGATTGAGTTGAAGAAGAAGATGAGGCGAGGTGGCGCAGGGTTTAAGTGTGTCCTTTAAGCTCCACCTGGCTCCTCCATGCATCCATCGTTCCAGTCTTTAAAATTATCTCACACTGCCCCGGTGAGGTCTTGGCGATCACGTGTGGAGTGCATGCTTTTGCATTTTTAAAACCCAGATCTGATGCTGGAAGTGCAGAACGTCCATCCATCCATCACAGACATAGAAAGGAGGGGAAAAAAGCAGCAAAGAGCGACAGAAGGCATAAAAGGAATACTGACGAGTGCATAGTGATCTGGTCCCAGAAGCCACCAATAATGAAATACACCTAACTAAATGTGAACCCCTACCATCTGCCACCAGGCACGTCTTGGTAATCAACGCTGCTAAAAATGTGTCAGGATTCGCTGTTTTTCGTCTTAAAAGCAGGATTAGAAAGAGCTACAGGCCTTCGCTGTGGACGTCTCAGTGCTTGTTGAGGCTCCACAGGGGGTCCAGGCTGCTGAGCGGGTCATCTCCGCCTTCCTCCCTTCGAGTCCCGTGCAGCCCCTGACCCTCCGCAGGCTGCAGGAAGCTCTGTTTGGTCACCCGCTGCTTCCCCTTCCCACCTCCCTCCATGGAGAAGGCCTCGGGCGTCAGCGAGGCCAGCAGCTCCAGAGACGAGGGAGCCGGAAGAGGTGGGCTGATGCTGGGCCCCGCCTCAGGGAGTGGCTGGTGGTTGGCTGCTGGTGGCGTGCAGGGGGAGACTGCATCCAGACCATTGGGAGGTGGTGGTGGTGTGCATTGGCTGGGGGAGGCGAGAGGTGGGCTGAAAGAGGAAGGGGGGTGGGTCTGTGGGTCTGTGGGGGGGCAGGGGTACTGGAGCACCTGGACGTCACCCAGTGAGGCGAGATCGGGCAGGATGGTGCTGACCTGCTCCTCCAGGCCAAACGGAGCCTCCATGGCGGGGTCTGTGGCACTGGGCGGGCGGATGCTGAGCTTGGCGATAGTGGCTTGGATGGAGCTGATGGGCATGTCACCACCGAGGACAAGATCCTGCTGGGACTCCTGTCTGGAGTAAGGCTGCAGAGAGAAAGAATGGATCAGAAAAAAACAGGAAATAAAACTTTTGACTGCACGACTGAAAAATAAAAAAATACCTTGTCTGAGCAGAACTCGAAGATTTCCTCCAGAGTGATCAGGTGAGCAACAAGTAAACAAATACAACTGGAAATGATTCACCAGACTGAAGCTACAATCTACTGAACTACAGCAAAAAAACAGCACCAGTAAAAGCCGTAAAAAGATTTTTAAAAATGGGTTGAAAGGAGCTCTCAGCATTGACGTATAACATAGTAACATCTGTTCTAGATGTTTCTGTACACTCGTGGTGGTCTAATAAATGAGTTCAGCACTGTACATATGTAAATTTATTTTTCATTAATTCTGTTTGTTGTGCTCATCTAGAAAAATAAAAATCTGAATTAAAAAAGAAAAATATGTTCATTTACTCATGAACTTTTTCCTTCACATTTGTCAGTTTAACATCAAACCACAACCTGTTACTTTATCACAAAAATACAAAAAAGCAGAAAATATTTTAATTTAAAATTCTGCTACAAATCTTTTAACTTATGTTTTAAATGGATGAATTTGATCTTTTTGAATTTGAAAAATAATCAGCTGACGAATCGATCATAAAATTAATTGTTAGTTGCCATATGATGATGAAAAGCTGTCACACACTGAGCCGAGTTCATGATCAGGTGTATATGGTGCAGAACCGGGAACAGACTTCAAACCTTTGTGGCTGCAGAGTTGGTGTTCTTGCTGTAGGTGGCGGTAGTGATGCCATGTCGCTGAAGAACCTGCTCGGCATGTTTCAACACGGCCTCATAGCAGAACTTCAGGTGGAGCTGTAGAGAGAGAGAATATTAATATAAAGGACCGGGTTCAGTTCATGATGAACTTTTTTATGCGTCAGGATTTGTCTGACCTTCTCCTGCAGCATGTTCTTCCTCTGTTGTCTCATCTTCTTCACCAGTAGGGGAAGGTCTGGGATCCCGTTTCCTGCCTCCAGCTCCTGCAGTGCAGCGTACAGCAGACAGAAAGCGCCAGTCCGTCCCACACCCGAGCTGAGACAGTGAACACACCACGAGAAGTTAAAATATCTGTAGGTCAAGAATCAACATCCACTTATTTTGAAGACACCATGACACACACTCACCTGCAATGAACCACAACAGGTGTGTGTAAGGGCCTCTGGTGGAGGTAGTGTCCATGAACCTCCTGGATGAAGCGCAGCAGGTTGCTCTTACTGTCAGGAAGCCCCCTGATGAGAAACATGAAGAAATAGTCTCAAACACTTCAGTGAAATTAAACGTGTTTATATTTTTAATAAAAAGAAAATCGACTCACAGCTCCGGCCAGGACGTGAACTGAAGATGGACGACGGTGCGTTTCAGGCTCTGGTCGCGGTACTGCAGGCTGATCATGCGCTCCACGTGCGTCGGTGTTGTCTTCTGCGTGGTTAAGCTGAGAGTGATTGGTCCCTGAGAGAGCTGCTGGCCACGCTCCGTTGGGAAGTAGCGCACAACCTTTCCCTGGGAGAGATCGAGAAGATGTTTAAAGAACACAACATGGCAACAACAGAACAGGCCTGGGTTGTGGGGGAAAGCTAATGAGGAGAGGAGCCAGTGTTGTGCCAGACCCGGAGCCATGTGAACAGGGAACATAACCGGGCTCAGCAGTCTCAATGGCAATAAAGGCAGAGGAAAAAAGAGTGAAGAGGGCGTTGATGGAGGAGGCTAAGAAGATAAAAGGCGAGTGTGAGTGAGTAAGAAGCCACCGGACAAGAGTAAATCTGGGACTGAGTTTTCGTCAGTGAGAGCTTGGTGAAGTAAAAGGCTTTACCACAGTGGGATTACACTCTGAAACTGGGGACTACAGTACCTTTTCCAGCTCCTGCTCTGAAACCAGCATGACCACCAGTGACACCTTTTGCTCGTACACCATCAGCCAGAAGTCTGCTGCTGTGCCGGTGAGTGGAGCCTGTGTGGCGATAAGGCGTGGGCAGTATGGCGACAAGTCTTCCACGTAGCTGGCATTGATGTAGTCATCTTTGCCCGACTGCAGCACCACGCGGTTGAGGTCATAGGGCATGACATCCTGGTGACGGTTCTTCATGGTGTAGCAGCGGGCAATGGCGATAGAGAGTTGTCGGGCATCCTTCTCCTGCTGGTCTTGTAGTTCTTTCCAGCGGGCGTCCAGAACCGACAATCCACCCTCGTTTTCTGAAGGGTGCTCCAAGGAGTCCACCTGGGATCTATAACGTTCCAGTTCACCGTGTAGACGGGCAACACGCTCTGGAGCTTGGTATGGGTCACCCTGGATCACAAGGACTCCCTGGGAGCTCTTTTTTCGACGCTCCCCATCTTGTGGGTCAGCTTTGGTAGGTTGGAGGACATTGGTGGGGGCCTTGGTGCCTCCAGGTTGGCTCTCAGGGCTCGAAGAGAGGAGGTCATCTGTGCTTGAGTTCTGGCGCTGAAACAGCGATGTGGAAGGAGAGACGGCAGAGGGAGAGGGAAGAGTGGGTGGAGCTGTGCCTACAGGGGTTGGGGTTGGTGTGGGTCTCTGCTGGGGGTTTAGACCCAAGGAGGTAGGACCTGGAGAGGGAGATGGGGAGGGGGAAGGCGATGGGGAAGGAGGGACAGTGTTGGGTGGTTGAGCCACTGAAGGACCTCCAGGAGAGGGCTGGATCATGTGTGAAGCAGGGGAAATGTGGGGACCATGTGGGCCCATGGCAGTAGGTTGCTGTGGGGCACTTTGAGGTACATTAGCTCCTGGAGGTGAAGGGTACATAGTAGAGGGCTGTGGATGAGTCATAGGAAGAGGAGCCTGAGGTTGTTGGGGAGCTGCGGGCTGTGGTGCCAGGGGTTGCTGAGGCATCATGGGAGCCCCACCAGGGTAGCACACTCCACCAGAATGAGGGGGCTGAGCCTGGGGTTGGCTAGGTATCTGGATGGGCTGCTGTGGCATGTTTGGGATAGGAGGCTGTCTGGGATGGGGGTGATGTTGTGGGGGTAGTGCATTAGGGGGCATCTGTGGCATAGGGCCCCTTTGGAGGTGGACCTGAGGACCAGGGACCATGTGAGGCTGTGAGACAGGAGGCATCTGTGGGTGCAGGCCTGGATGAATGGGCTGGCTAGTGGGGGGCATATAGTTCTGTGAGACTGGGGGCATTGGCTGACTTGTAGGGGGGATTTGTGCTCTGGGGCCACCTGGTATCTGCATGTGTGAGTGAGGTGGAATCTGCTGGGTATTAGAGGCCATTGGCATTTGCTGCTGTGGTGGCAACATGTGTTGGTGAGGGAGTCCAGGGGGAATCTGTTGGTTGGGATGGGGCAGGTAGGGTTGAGATGCTGGAGGTCCTGGCTGAGAAGTTGGGGGTATTTGTGGATGCCCAGTTTGAGGTGGCCTTGGCATGGAGCCTGGTATCATCTGAGGGTGCTGCTGGGGTACATAGCCCTGCGGAGTCTGGTAGCCTTGGGGTATGTGAGGCCGTGGCTGATAGCCATTTTGTTGATGTGGCTGCAGCTGACCTGGGAAGGCCTGCTGGTACTGGGGAGGAACACCAGGCTGAGGAGGCATATATCCATGTGGGGGGTAACCTTGCTGGGTCTGGAGAGAAGGGTGAGGTCCAGGAATAGCCCTTGGTCCAGGCTGGTATCCCTGAGGCAGTGGTTGCCCAATGGGCTGAGGGTACTGCTGCGGCTGTTTATGTTGTTGTGGTTGGGATGCTGGAGTTTGGGCTGGGCCATGAATGGGCATTCCTGGTTGGGGCATAAAGTGAGGGTAGGCCCCCATTTGTGGGGGTACAGTGTAGCCAGTTGAGGCTGCAAGTGGGACAGGGTGGTGTGGTGTAGGGGCATAGCTAGGGATTGGGGCCTGGATGCTATCCACAGTGGTGGTTGAGGGCCGGACTGGGGCAGGACCTACAGGTCCAGGTTGGGGGGCTTGAGGAGGGGCTGGAAGATAACCTGACACAGCTGCCTGAGTTGGCAGTGGTGTAGGCATCTGTTTAGTCATCTGAGGAAGGGGCCCCCGTGGCATAGGTCCCTGTGGTGGCAGACCCCCAGATGTAGGAAACTGAGCTATCCGTGCCAGGAGCTCTGGAGGAGGCAGGTTGGCAGGGAAGCGAGGAAGACCAGCAACTGGAGCACCATGCCAAGGCAGAGAGCTGCTGCCACCCAGGTTAGCACCAGGGGGGGCGAAGGCTTCAGGACCGGGCAAATGAGCTGCAGTGGGAAAGGAATGAATGTCTGGGGGGAGGCTACGGAGTTCCTCAGGTAGATCGCCACCCAAGGCCAAAATGGCTGCACTAAGCTGGGCCAACTCTGGGTCCTCCAGGCTAGAGTCAACATCTGAAGCCTTTGGCTTCAAGGAGGGCTTAGCAGCTGTGGGCCGTGCAGGAGGCTTCTTCTGGGTCTCTCTGAGGAGGACATGGACAACAAGAAAGGACAACACGAACATCAGGGATTTAAGTAAAAGTCACAGAACCACAGCTTGTAGCAACTGTATACATTTATGGAAATACC
Source organism: Nibea albiflora (assembly GCA_014281875.1). NCBI lineage: Eukaryota > Metazoa > Chordata > Actinopteri > Sciaenidae > Nibea > Nibea albiflora. Next base: position 25,052,801 of record CM024804.1, on the reverse strand, counting down.
CGCTCATGTCTGTCTTACTTTTCCAAGGTGGGCTTCCTCTCCTCAGCCCTCGTCTGACACAAGGTCTTTGCTCTCTCCAGCAAACGTGACGCTTTGGCCTCCAGGTCTTCGTAGAACTCCTTCCCCTCTTGTGACTTCTTTATCAAGTCCTCATAAGCTTCATACGAGCCCACCAGTCCCTGAACGGTGCTGTTCCACTGCTGCTCAGTCTGGCTCAGGCCCTTACGTACCGAAGCGTACTGGACATTGGCCTCAGTCAGTGCCTTCAGGATGTTCTCCTGAGCTGCCAGGTTTTGGTCAATATACACCTTGACTTGCTCGTACTTCTTCAGCTGCTCCTCAAATATACGCTGGAAGGACACAGATTAGTTAGAGGTCTCACATACAATGCAATAAAATAAACAAACTGTTGAGTTTAGCAGAGATTCTTCTGCAGCCACATACCTTCATGTCTGCCCTCTCGGTGGTGACAAGGGTGGAAGTGATGTCGTCCTGCTGGATCAGGTCACGGAGCTGCTTCTCCAAAGAGCTTCTCTGTTCCCTCATTTCCTGCACCTTTCCAAGGATTCGCTTCATACACTGCAGCCCTGCTACTTCCTCTGCATTTGTACACAGATTCATAATTTAAAATATTATAAGATAGAATTCAGGGTGAGTGATCCATGTGATCATTTTCAAAAGGTTATTGCTGCTTCCTTGCCTTCCTTTAACAAGTATTGCTTGTCTCTTTAAATATTCATTCAATAAATATTTACCTTCGCTGAGCTGGGGTCGAGGCAGAGCATCTTTCAGACTTTCCAGAGGCCCCCCCAACAGACGAAGGTTGCTGATGTGCAGGTTCATGGCTCGGTGGAGCTCCGTGTTGGTAAAACTGGCCTTCTCATGGGCCTCCATGTACTTCTCCAGGTCCCTGCGGATCTCAGCCAGAGCCTGGGCCTGAGCTGCTGGTTGCACCTCACCCACAGTGGGTCCACCAACCTCTTGGAGGGCTCGCTCGCCGGCCTCATCCAACTCTAGGACGTCTCTGATCTCCTTCAGTGAAGATTCCACGTCGGTGAAGACACCCGAGAGCCCTGCAGGAGCAAGGAATGATGTGACAGGCATTATTTACATAAGTATGGTCATCATAGGGAGGAAAAAAGGTGTTGCCACCCACCCTGCATGGACTGGATGAGGCTCTTGACGGTGTCTGGTCGGACACTGAGAGCAGCACACTTCTCCATCAGGACTGGAGGGATGTGGCTGTACATGTCCAGGTTGTCCACCGACTCGGGCTCTAAGCCCAGAGAGTCCATGAATTGCCTGCAGAAAGAAACAAGACCAGTCAGCTCATAAATTAATGATCAAAAACTATCTTTTACTTTTACCGAATCCTGGCTCACTTTCCTGCCCACACACACTCATATACTCACTCTAGCGTCTCATTCTTGCTCTCAATCTTGACCATGACGTCCCTCAGCAGCTTGGCCTTCTCCTCACTGCAGAAGAAACCACAGACGTTGATAAACGTATGCATCAAACGATGACTAATCACGTTACTCGAACATGAACGATGAAGGTGCATACCTGTATAGTGAGGAGGCTTCGTGGGCAGCCATTGGCACCAACTTAGCAAACAGGTCTGGTCCGGTAACACTGGGGTCTGTGGGGTTGACTGGAAGAGCTTTGACCAGCGGGGCACCTAGAAAGGCACAGGGCAGCTGCATTTACTGGCACAGTACCACATAGATTGACAGATGAAGAGACAGCTGCAGCCTCTGTAGTTTGTCCTTAAAACACTCTGAGGCCAATTTAAATTATTTCGTGTGTCACTGATTTTGGATGTGGAGGCAGCCCAATAATCAGCATTTATAAAACTAAAATGCCCAAATTTTTGTTTCTAGCTTGTCGAGTGTGAGTATTTGCTGGGTTTTTTTACCCATCTATTATGTTTTTGAATTTTGACTGTTAATGTGACAAAAATATTCTGAATATTTTGGCTTTGGCATCATTTGTCACTATTTTCAGTCATTTTATAGACCAAAATCAATAACTTATTAAATCAGGACAATAATCAACAAAAAACTCATTAGTTGCAGCTCTAATTTGCAAAGATCTTTTGGCTCAGACACCTCCCTCTGAGTCAAAGCATCAGGTTCTTACCATGGCATATATGATCTCAAAAATTAACACACATCCAACAGGATGTTACTGTTAAAACTTGCACACCCAGTTAAAGACAAGCAAAACACACACACACACAACATGCTCTTCATATCACTCTGCATACACACAAGCAAAGACAGTACATCTCTATGCAAACACAGATTTGCATTGCACACGGTGATAAATGCAGGAAACTGAACACACTGAAGCTTCTTCCTGTTACCTTTGACTGAGGCCAGAGTCTCCAGAGAAGGAACCGTCTCGTGGTAGATGAAGTCGTTGTCCTTCTTTGCTGAATTACACCTGCAGATGAAAGTTCAATAAAGAATTTTACACTTTTTCTACAAGGTTTAATCAAAAGTCAGACACCCAACAGGAAGACGTATTGCTCACTTTCCCCCAATAACATCCATGGTGAATCTCAAGGCCTCTTGCACGCTGTCAGGTTGACCCTGGTTATAACAATACAAGACGAAGGAGAGTTTTAGTTTTGTGAAACAATGGGAACACAGAGAAAAATAATCTTATCATGCATCTACCTTGGCCAGCTTGATGGCTTCACTGAGTTTGTCCAAAGAGCTCTGTAGGTACGCCAACTGGAAACAGAAACACAACGTTTAAGTAAGCAACAGGAAGAAATCTGGAGTAAGAGTAAGACAGAAGAAAGATGAAATGTTTTTATACTTGAGACATTTAGCAAAAAGAAAAGCAGCTTATTACGAGTGTACAATGAGTTTCTCCAATAAACAATGGTTGGAGAAACTAAATGTTTTCAGGTTAAAGTGAGACGACAATAAATGCACCCCATTGTACTCTGTTAGTCGACACTGAGACTTGATTTAATTGTTTTTAAATAAATGTCTCAATTAATTTAATTATTGTTCAGAAAACTGGAGGAAATAAACAAACTGTGAGGATTTTAAAGACACGGTTAATCCTGTGTATGAACTTTGGTCATACCCTCTCTCCGTACTTCTGCTGCTCCTCGGCCTGTTTTCCCATATGAAGCTGTCAAAAGAAGAAAGATATGACTGAGACACAGTGTGAGTAATCAAACACACAGACACGTTTGTACAAGCACTGACTTAATTACACACACACACACACACACACACACACACACTCCTGTCAGACTCACATGTGCGATAGCAGCAAAGTAGTAGATCTTCATCTGGACCAGTTTCTTCCAGTCTTTCTGAATCTTTCCCAGCATGGACGCCGTCTCCGAGTTCTCCAGAGCCCTGCAGGCCTCCTTATAGTAATCCACCACCTGCAGCACAACACTAAGTTATTAAGCTCTAATATTTTAATTACCGACTGATTAAATATAATTAATATTTAGCAGTGAGCAGTCGACCTGAGCGCTGATGCGAGCCACAAGAAAACTCTTCCTGTTGTCCAACATGGACTTCTCCAGCAGACACTCCTGAGCCTGACCCTGAGAGGCAGACACAAGTGGATGAGACATCTGTGTGTGTGTGTGTGTGTGTGTGTGTGTGTGTGTGTGTGTTTTGCAAGTGTGTAACCTACCAGCATAAGGTTGATGTTCAGATTGAGGATCTGGTGGCTCATGTCCACGCTGAAGTTGTGACTAAAATGGTCTCTCAGGTAGGAGAAAGCCCCCGATGAGCACTGGAAGTGTGTGCACGACACCTTCATCCCCTGTAGGCAGAGCGGGGGGAGAGTCAGCGGAGTGTGTGTGTGTACATGCTTATGTTTGGTGTGTGTGTGTGTGCATTACCTCCTCAGATACCCTGTTATCCATAGCTCCCAACATGGAGTGCAAAGCTCCTGCAGAGAAAGAACAACCTGTCAGTTCTTCAGTTTCAGCCAGAAATCTCTAACTCTGCTTTTCACATTCAGGCAGCAGCGTCCAGCTTGGCACACGCGTCAGCTATGATCTGTATTTCCTTTAAACGTTGCCTCAGCGCATTTTTCTCGTCCGACACTCAGCTGAGAGAAACGTTGACATCTTCCAGCTTCTCAGAGGTCACAATTTTCCTCGTCTTATATCAGAGTGAATTGAATAGATTTGGATATCAGACACTTGGACTAAAAAAAGCAATTTTTTTATTATCGTCTGAGGTTTTATTGAACAAATAATTAGAATAATCAAGAAGAGAATCCAGAAGGTTTCAGCCTGACTGACTCAAATATAATTACAGAAGTGTTTCAATTTAAAAAAGTAGACAATTACGACTGAGAATATCAAATCTATGCTACAAAAATCTGATAATAATTTACCAAATTACTACATTTATGATTTTGAAATCTTAGATGGCACCGTTTGTTTCTTTTAGCATGTTACGGCTGCCCCCGTCTCACACTCAGTGTGTTTGTTTGTAGTTTTTTCCCCCAGGTGTGTGTGGCTGCCAATGCCTGACTGGCCCCTGGATGTGTGCAGGAGCCCCTCTTGAGAGCGGCAGCTCCCCGACACACCAATCAGAGGGAGCCAATCCAACAACTCAAAATGATTTAAACTTGGACTGCTGAACATCAGGACGGCTCCTGATTGTGATTTTTTTGTTGTATTTATTTGTTTTTTTCCCTTCGTTCCTTTACAGTTCACCTTAGCTCTTTGTTATAATTAATCCAAAATTCATTCAATAAATATCTTTGTTCAAACCAATAAAACCTAGTTTTATGTGTTAGCCCTTGATTAGAAATGTCTCCATGTGGCTGAACTCACCGAGATTGTACAGGATGCAGGCCTGCTCATAGCTGATGTCGTCGTGCGTGACTGTTTTCCCAGAGAAAATTTCAGTCCTGCACAGAAACAACACTAAAAGTTCAGACTTTACACACACACACACATTTATTTGACATGATTTGTGAACAGTAACATTTATAAGGATCTTAAAAAATATACAGCAACAACATGAATTATAAAAAGCATAAATTAAAAATGACTCTGACAGAGGCGTTCCTGTTATTTTGTCCACCCCTGTAGTGAAGATGTGTGTGTGATTACCATGAGATGGGCACAGCGGCCTCCTGGCCTGTTCCCATGGGTACTCGGCTCTGCAGGTAATGCAGCTGACCGAAGTACTTCCTCAGCGTGCTGCATCCCTCGAAGTCCCTCGTTACGTTTACCGCACTCTGTGACACACACACACACACACACACACACACACACACACACACACACACACACAGTGAACCTCTTCTGTTTAATCAGCTGTTTTGTTGTTGTTGTTTTAAACCACTGCAGCCGCACAATCACAGCTTCTGCAAACACGCTGTGATGTCACTCAGCTGTACGTCGTATGATCTGACTGGGGTCAGATCAGGACGTGGTTAGGACACAAACCACCAGAGAACATCATCACTCAGCATTTCACTCCACTCATCTGCCATTAGAGTTTCCCCCAGGAAACACACACACACACACACACACACATATATAATTGTTGTGCAGCACTGGATTCACCTTCACTGTGTGTTGTGGGAAGGAGGCAGGACGTTGAGCTGAGGTTGCAGTGATGACTTTTTTTTATGTTCTAAAAAATCTGCCTCAGTTAACAACAACAACATTAGTTTGGATCTGAACTAACTTATTAAAACACCAAAGTCACACAATGACACAAATAAACTCATCGATCGAGGCAGACGTGGGCGAACAGCTTTCGTGTTCCGTGAGGTTCAATGATGAATTTTGTCAGTGAAGTCTGGTGGCCTTGATCAGAGCACAGGCGGATATAAAGACCTCAATGAAAAGAGCCGTCTGATGGCGAGGTAAAGCCGTGGAAATACTTTTTTAGGCTGGCCTGTTTTTAGGTGGTTAAAATGTGTTTTTCTGCTGCCTGCATCCACAGCCGTGCACTGCTCAGCCTCCATACAATCCCACTTCAACATATCCAACTTTAAATCTAATCAACAGGCGTCATCATCCTGCTGGGCCTGGAGATGTTTCACACAGCACCAACCTGCCGCAGCGTCTCCAGTTTCTTCAGCTGTTCGTTGTAGTTGTCCGGATTCTCTCCATAATTCTTCAGGATGAACTGAAGGAAGAAGAAACAGAGAGAAGAGGTCCATAAATCTGATTTTTAAAACTCAATATACGTTTTTAAGGAATCACATTGAACATTATCAGAGAAGGTGTTTAGAAAACTTTCTGCAGCTCCCATCAGGCTTTGCCAAGACTTCCTCAGCCACCGTAATAAGTGGCAACCTACTTAACGTCAGGTCGGGAGGCAAACAACACTTGCAGACACACTCTTCTGTTCTTTTTCTAACGCTGCTGCTTCTGCCTATAATGAAATCATCGCGGATGCAAGACAGACGGTCACAGGACTTCTAGAAAGACGTACGATGACACAGCAGCAGGACAGGCAGGCATTGTCCCGTCCTCTGCGAGAACTTATCATGCTGGGCAAACAGATGAAATACTGGATTATTTATCAAGATCCAGCATTTAAAAAATGAGAAAATCTACCAGCAGTGTTCAGTAATGACTGTTACATTAAAGGTCAAGCACACTAGGTTAGGAGTCACTCAGACATCTGCATATGAAATATCTTTTGAGCATTTTTAAGTGCCACTCTGTGAATCTCAGGCCTCATCTTTCACACAGCATTTCTTTTCATGACGTTGCTGGTGTGGAGAGTCCGTTGTGAATAATTATGGTAACGCAGGAGGGCAAAGGTCTGTTATTTTATCTGCATCAGGAAGGTGGAAGGCTGGAAAATGGGCCACAGGACAAAAGACCAAAGAGACGGAGGAAGAAGGCGAGACGAGAGCCTCAGGCTGTGGAGGCACGACGGGCTGAAACTCAACAGCTCACCTGTGAGAGATATTTGAATATCACACTTCCCATCTGACCTGGCCACACGTCGGTTTGTGGTGTCATCAGAACACACACAAACACACACACACACACACACACACCTTTAACCTGAAGTCTGCTGCCCTCTGAGAAGAGTTAGAACATCTGCATGTCCATGAATGTTCATCTCTGCTTGAGGAGGACGCAGGCTGTAGGTTTGATGTGTGTCTGTGTGGAAGCTGTTGTAGTCACAGGTGCATGTGACAGTGAGATCACTCTTAATAAATCTGGCATGTCGTCAGTCTGACTGACTGCAGGGCCCTGCAGAGCCAGGCTCCGGGCTCCGTGTGTCTGACCCGGTGCTTGTTAGTTTGGTGTATTTATAATTAGTCATCAGCTTCATTACGGGCTAATTATCAACTTGGACCCGAGCTGTTAGCTTCTTATTAGCTCGCATGAGGCTAACGTTAGCAAACAATAGGCGGTGGTCAGTTAGCTCGTTCTGGAATATTCCCCGACACACAGACGGACAGACAGCGGCAGCTAGCCGACACTTTGAGCGGCAGTTGGCTTCTTAATCGTCCATAATCCCCCGTGTGTGTGGCTGACTTTCGACCTCAGCCCTGTTGCTCCTGTATCCTCCCCCAGCTCACACCCAGCCCAGCTCACCTGCCTGACGGCCGGGCTGAACTGGAACTCCCCAGCCTCCTTCAGATCCAGCCAGATCATCGGCATCCGGGGGACCGCCTCCATCGCGGCCGGCCGGCTGTCTCTACAGACGGCTGCTCTGTCGGGCCGCTACGGTGTCAGACAAACACAACACGTCGGTAGTTTCTGTGGACGTTAAAGCAAAAGAAGCTTTCCTCCAAACAACTGTGTCATGGATCCATTTACACCGAGACCGGAAGTTAGGAGTGCACGTGACGTAGGTTTCCCAAGACGTGCCGCACGGGCTTGTGGGAAATGTAGTAGTCAGCGATTTACACCTGAATAAACACAAGGAGGCATTTTAAGTGGTAACAGTTTTTATTTTGTTATTGTTTTGTCAGATAAATACTGTTTCTGTTGGGATTTGTTTCTTAATGTTTAAAAGAAGCTATGGAGCCATATCATACTTTGAAAACTGAAGTCAATAATACATGTTTGGTGTTTTCTTAAGTTGTTGCCTGAAACAGGAGAATTATCTTAAATTATTCAGCTGACTCTGAAGAACTCATATTTTCCAAAACGTTTGAATAATAGTGTGAATAACTTCAGAATCATGTTGGCTATAAACGACAAAGCTAAACCCGGATTACACCTTCAAAATAAAAGCGCCAATTTATTACTAATCTAGCTATCTATCTTATTTTGAAAGGTTCGACCGGAAACCGCCGCGGTTCAACCGTCCTCACTTCATACTTGTCATTATCGCCGCCATTTTTGATCCTCAAATAATAATAAAAAACAACAAATCATATTTTTTTTGGTTTTCGGGAAGAAGTTACGAAAGTTTAACAACCAACTAGCGTTTACAAGAAACCTGCGTAATTAATAGAAACCGTCGTGACGTCGTCGTTTTGAGGCAAGTATCCTGAAACTGATTAACAGGAAACATTATTTAATATCGTCACACAGACTTCTGACCCGAGCTAACGGGCCGATTAACACGGGTAACAAGCAGACTAACATCAGTCCAGAGGTAATATACATTTATAAATGTTGTGTTACTCTGTTTAGTCTGTTATTCATGCGGGTCGTTCACTAATCAGACGATCGGAGGTTCGATTCCCGGCTCCTCCAGCCTGCATGTCGGAGATACAGAGCTCCAAAGTGCTCTCTGGATAAAAGCGTCAGCTGAATGACTAAATGCAAATATACATGCAAATCCTGAGACTCTATTTATTATTAAATATCGGAGCTGAGCTGTCCTCTTCTTCCCGGGCTGGTCTCTCTCTCTAGCGGATGTGGAAGTAGCTCCTTTCCCATCGGTAACTTCCACCGGAACAAAGCGGACTAAACATGAAGCCAGACTTTATTTTTATATTTTTAAAATCATCCTCCGTACATCGTTTAAACATTGTATAGATTATTATTACAGCATGTCTGCCTTATAACGATAAGCCGCGTGTTGGAGCTCTCATGTCTGTGACAAACAGATTTGAGTTTGTTCACACGTTATTATTTTAAAATGCTTTTTAAACCTGCTCTAACTCTATTAATCTGTTATAACATGTCATTGTTTATAATTATTATTATTAACAGTAACACTTACTTCTTCACATGGACACATCACTGATAATAATCCAATAATGTCATATAGTAATAATAATATGACACTTTTCTCTATAGTCAGATACTTGAAATACATTTTACTACAAATATTTGTTACTTTTACTTTTTAAAGAATCTGAATGCATCTCACCGCCGGATGACTGACAGATAAACAGTGTCACGTCGTCCCAGTCTAGGCTGAGGGGAGAGTAACACTTGTTAACAATGGCAGCTCTTTTATTGCTGCTTTGAAAATACAAGAACACAAACTAGAAAAGCGCAGTAAACAGAGCAGCTAACTAAACCCTACACCAAAAACAAACAAAGACAATTAAAACTACTATTACTAAACTTTAAAAAAAGGTAGTTCACTCCTCCTGCGCCCGTCTAAACAGAATATTTACAATAAGTACAGAGTGACAACGGCCAAAAGGTAACAAGTGAAACCAAAGGAGCAACATCTCACATTTAGACAAACCACACAGGAGAAATCTCTCTGAAAGCGAGTGGAACAGCATTCCCAGCCAGGCTCTCGCCTCCTCTGGCACAAGCAGGATCTTACATCGGCCTCACAGTCAGCTGGACTGACATCAGCTCGGTTTGTTCAGCCCAAAAAATCCTCAGACAGAAATCAGGAGATCACACTCTGGGTCAAAAGAAGAACAGACACACCAGGATGATGTTATTTAGTTATAAAGGAATAAAACAGTAAATCAGGGCTGCAGCTAAGAAGTATTTTAATTATAGATTGATCTGTTGATTATCTTAATCATACAGTTATAAAATGTTAGATCATGGTCAGAGCTCAGATTCATGTCTGCTGGTTGGCTGTTTCGTCCAACCAGCAGCCTAAAACAAAAAATATATTATAAAAATGATATTGAGAAGAACATTCAGCATTGAAAGGTTCCTCATAAACCTGAGATCATGAACGAGACAAAGCTAGCATTAAAATACAGCGTGTCAGAGATATTATGATTTCACACAGTGGATGAATCTCCTCGTGTGTCTGTCTGTCTGTCCTGTCTCATCACGCTGTTCCTCCTGCCTGCCTGCAGATGTCGCTGGTGTATCTCGGGCAGCAGCTGCTGGAGGCGGCACGAAGCGGGCAGGACGATGATGTCAAAGCTCTGATGGCCAATGGAGCGCCGTTCACCACAGACTGGGTGAGGCTGATGTGGGTTAATTATGGAATAATCTTCAAACTAATCCGTAATGAGATGAGTGTGAATGCTCATCTGCTGCCAAGGAAACAGAGACTGTCGGCTCTCGTTGTCGTGTCGGGCATGAGGCCTCGCATCGAGCTCAGAAGACAAGAAGAAGTAAGAGCAGACACTTAGCGACGGAAGAATCAACTCTGAGAGACTTTACTGTAATCAAGATTTTCAGTTTGTGGCAACAAAAGCATCAAATCTTCTGAAAAATTAGTGAAATTATTAATAATCAATTATCCAAATAGTTATTAACTTCATGTTTCAGCTGTCAGGCACTCATAGTTCGTAGTTACATCCATCACACAGAGCTTTCCCTACAAGGACACTCAGTGTCTGTGTCACTATTGTCTCCACAGACTCATTACAATAAATGAATCAATTTGATTTCTTTAAAAACATAAAAGCCTCCACAACATTCCACAGGCACTTCCTTTGACTCTTATTATCATATCTATATATAACATTCATCTATAATTTACTGCTCGCAGGCTCTGTGTACACCACTAATGCAGTTTTATCTATAATTTATTTATTATTTTTCCCTTAATGCCACCTGCATGTGCTCAGATAACAGATCGACTGTTTGAATGTTTAAACGAGGACAACATCGTTTATATGCATGAATTCAAAATGAAGCATTAATGAAGTGAAGCTGGCTGCGTGTACGTAACAGACTCTTTTGACTCGTCCAGTGTCAACACGGCTGGATTAGCTGTCCTGTCTGTGACTTTTCAAGACTTTGACAAACTCCTCCATCAGTCGCAGTTACACCAAAAAAGTTTTTCTAAGTTTGCGTTCATGATAAATGTGACATGTACCTCCGCCACGTTCTAAGGGGTCAGGCGCTGTGGAACATATCCACTGACGCTCCCTCACTCTCATTCACTGTCTATGTCTCTTCACCACTGCTTGCTCTCGCTCTCTCAAACCATCAGACACAAATTAAACTTCTCAGTGTTTCTATTTTGCAATGTGAATTTCAGTCAGACTCAGATTCAGAAGCTGCTTCATGAAATAAAGTCAGAGCACGGCAGGTCGAGTATCAGAGTTTAGTCCATGAATCACCTGGATAGTCTCAGTGTCAGAGACGTTTCAGGCTGACTGTGGAGGTCTAAATGTGCCAGATCAGTCTGAATGTGTCCTTAGAGCCGATCTAGACATGCAGATGTAGAGAGGTTTCAACTATTCATTTAATTATCTATCAAACTAATACAAGTAGTTGCATAATGTGTGAAGCTTTGTCTAGTCAGTCAAGTCAAGTTACTCAAATGACATCAGTTGAATTATCCTGGTTCTAAAAGAAAGACCGTGCAGAGTTTGAAAGACGTGCATCGAGCTGCATTATGCAAAGTGAGCGTGGACCAAAGGACCAAATGTCAGGAGATCTAAACCTATCCTTCTGTTTCTGAGTCCTTTAATGTTCAAGTGAAATACTAAACCACTGAACTGCTCTTTTAAAGCTCTTCAGAGAAATGAGTGTGGAAGTCAGACGTGGTGGTTTGCAGCTGTGCAGCGACAGACCTTCATGTTTTAAGTGAACTTTCCTCTGGATGAAGATAAAGATCGTCTCATCACCTCCAGCTGCTCTTGTTCACTCTCCCTCTTTTCCTCCAGCTGGGCTCATCGCCGCTGCATCTCGCCTCCCAGCACGGCCATTGCTCCACCGCCGAGGTGCTGCTGCGCGCCGGCGTCAGCAGGGACGCCCGGACCAAGGTGGACAAGACGCCTCTCCACATGGCCGCCACAGAGGGTCACTCCATCATAGTGGACCTGTTAGTGCGGGTGAGGAGAGACATCAGCTGTGTGTGTCTGTTATGGTCAATGAACTACAGTGTTAGAGCATTTAAAACTTGAACTCCACCTCACCTTCTTTACCTTTCAGACAGCCTAGTCACAGACACCTCGTCTCATCACCTCCACCTCTCTCTTGTCTTCCTGTTTTTTTTCTCCTCTCTCCACCGGGGGGTGCCGTGCGTCTGTGCAGAACGGCGCCGACATAAACGCCAAAGACATGCTGAAGATGACGGCGCTGCACTGGGCGGCTCAGCACGGCCACAGGGAGGTGGCCGAGGTCCTGCTGAGGTACGGAGCGGACGTCCACTGCCTCAGCAAGTTCGACAAGACGCCCTTCGACATCGCCATGGATACCAGCAACACTGAGCTGATGATACTGCTACAGGTGGATGGATGGAGGGTGGGGATGGGGACAGACAGTATTATGGAAGAGAGAGAGACACACACACTCTGGGGGGACAGGGATGAGATGATGAAGGAGGAAAGAAATAGATCTGTGGACAGACGGCTGAGGGGGAAAAGAAAGGTGAGGCGTGCAGGGAGGAGGACATGAAGAGCAGAGTCAGATCATCTCTGTGTCTTAAACACCAAACACTCTGGTGCAAGGTTACAAAACAAGATAACCACATTTGAAAATGACCCAGCACATTTCAGCCAGCGCAGGTAAAAATGAAGACGGGGTGGGGGGAGGAGGAGACACGGCGCCGGAGATGGACAGATAGATGAAGGCGAGGAAGACAAGCAGACATAGATGGATGAATGAGGGGCTTGTGAGAGGGAGGGGGAGAAAGATGGACAGAGATTAGGGGGGGAGAGCCAAGCAGAAAAAAAGGGGGGAGCGGAAGAGAAACGGGGGGGAGCCGAGGAGATTAACCAAAAGACGGAAAGGAGGAGCAGAAAAGTAAAAAAGAGAATAGAAAGACAAAAGCGCGAGGCTGCAGGCGCAGGCATGTTTGCAACAGTTCCCCCGTGGTTTCAAAAAATACGCTTGATGTTTTCTAAGTGCGACGAGCGAAAAGCTCCAGGCGTTGCTATGGTTCAGTGGCCGTGCAAGCCTGTCTTTGTCAGACAGCCATGTTGCAAACTGTTCTTACCATAACGCCCGCGTTCAGACACCATTTCACACAAGATCGGATTAACCCAACAAACAGGAAGCACGCTAATAATTCACATAACAGGAGCTGTGGTTGAGGGATTATATTGAAATTAGCTGACAGTGTTTGCTCTCCTACAACAGGCCTTATGTAACAGAGGTGTGTGTGTGTGTGTGTGGGGGGGCCTTCAGGTGGAACGTAGGAGGTTTTAGTTAGCGTTAGATAACTCCCGTCCGCGGTCATGACTCTTCAACTCGCCGGGATACAGATAGCAGGGCCTCGAGCGAAAGCAGCAGGATGACACGTGTTTATGAAACACTCCTCTGAGGTCAGCGTCTGAAGCGCTGAATCACCACGTCGTCATCTTTATTATCTCGAGTTAACTCACTGATGAAGTAAAACACTGGAATGGGTGTTTTTATTTTGTTTTCCTGAGACACATAAAACCGCTGAAAGTGTTTGTATCCGCCCATAAAGCGATGACATTGCTCGCCTCTCTTATCGAGCGTGCACATAAAATATCTCCTTCGGATGCTGCACTGAAAATGAACCATCAGCGGATAAACAATGAAACTAAACCATTAGTTTTAAACCGTAGAGCGGGCGTCATTTCGTCCACCATTTACCGCGTGGTTACTGTTGGTCAGAAAATGGACCAATTTAAGAAAAAGAGAGCGTCGCATCATCAGCGAAATGACTCTCAGAATGATTTCTCACTCTCAGCAGATCAGTTTCACCTGCCTCAACAGTTTAGCCGCGCCTCTCTCTAATAGGATGAAACTAGTGGCTAAAAGTGTCATTTTCAATTACACAGCACTGATGCTATCTACTTACCATGAGCGATGTCAACACTAATACCAGATGAGTGCTCTGTCGTCTTGTGTGTAAACCTTTTGATCTCAGTGACAGACGCATGAAAATGGAAACAATTGGTCGGGTCATATTTTATACATCAAAGCGTTTCAGTGTTTTATGCCTGTCGTTTTTTTTAATTGGCTCACAGATTAATCTGAAAGAGAGATCAGACTTTGTGTCACTAGTTCAGTTTTCAAATTTGAAAAATTCCAACCAGGAGCGAGCGATGACTGAGAGGCACCTGATACCCAACAGGAAGATTCTTACCTCAAGATTTAGCAGCTATAATCAATATTTTTATACTTATATAGTCACAAAGTCTGTATAAAATATGGACGTAGTATCTGTGACGTCACCCACAAGGTTTCGGGCTCTCTGGGTGGAGACGAGGCAGGCCACCTGTTAACTGCACCCACCTGTCAATCAAAGCCTCCACGCTCTTAATCCTGCGTAACTTTAAGCCTTAATATAACCTGAGCAGGTGAGTTGTATATAAATTCACCCTCAGTACAGCTGTCATGGAGCCAGCCTCAAGTGGACGTTTGAGGAACTGCATGCTGCTCATAGTGGAGTATTTTCCTCAGTTCTCTGTCACACACTGAAATGTTGTCAGGAATAACTCGATGATGTGTGTGTGTGTGTGTGTGCAGGACGGCATGCAGAACCAGGTGAACATCAACCCGGGGTCTCACTACATCATCAACGCTGACGGCCTGGTAAAGCTCTCGGATATGATCACCGCCAGCAACACCAAGACCGGAGCAGGTACGGCAGCACACGTGCATCCATCAGCTGTGTTTAGTGAAGTGACAGAAACGATGAGTGAAAACAGATGGAGGGGACGTGAAATTCAAAATGCAGGTGGGGAAAAAACCTCAGGAGACGCGAGACTCTCCAGAGACACGACAACACGTAAGAAACGCCTGGAAGATCGATCTGACCGTTCGCTCCTTTCATTTCATCCATCCGTGTTTCTCAGCAAACATCAGCTTGTCAGTAGCGAGAGTATTCATCTAACACTCAGCATTCAAAGCATCCTTCTGTCCTTCATCACTGTGGCCAGCAGCTTAATGTTGGAGTAGTCCTTGGCGGCAGCTGTTATCTAACAATACAAGCCAACTGTTCCTCAGGCAAGTCAGAGGACGCCATGGCCGCCGAGTCGGTGGAGACAAACATTCAGCATGTGGTGGGCGACGGCGGGCAGAGGGTCATTACCATAGTGACAGACCAACACGGCAACCTGCAGCCGGCGGCCTTGGGCCAGCAGTTCATCGTCACCCTGCAGGGGCAGCAGAGTGAGTCGGCCATCGAGCGCTCTGACCAACACTGACGTCATCATTTACAAAACAACACTTCTAAAAGAAGAAATATATCACACACACACACACACACACACACACACACACACAGGAGTCAGCCAGCTCGAGTATTACAATTCTGCAGACTTCACACACACACACACACACACACACACACACACACACACACTGTGGAGAATTCAAGCAAGACAGAGGTGCTGAAAGTGAATCAGGAGTCTCACAGCTTCACCTGCTGGGACGAGTTCAGACAACCTCGAGATGACATTGCAGTTTGTGCTTACTTGTAACTTGAATCAGACACGACTCTGTAAAACTGAACAAATCCTGAAGGCTGAGTGTCGGAAAGCTGCTTATGAAACTGAATTAAACATTAAACAGACACGTGAAAACATCTTATTGTAATGATAATACCGTAAAACAAAACAAGCCACATAAAACTGGTGCTTAAGATTTAGGAAGATTTACAGACAGACATGAAATTCGTCCGCCTTGTTGAACCTCTATGTGTCTACGGTAGCCCACAACAGACAAAACTAAACAAGCTTTGGCCTTTTACCTTTCTTGTGGCCACAGTTGGACAGCCTCCTGACTCCTGAGTGCGTCTGTGTGTTAGTATGAAACGTTGGTGTGTTAAAATGTGCACAAAAGAAACCTGAACCTGGCTGCATCACACCACACACACACAGACGAGCTGCTGAATGACAATTCACACCCACACACACCAAACAAACACACATTGTCTGAGACTGCAGCACAAGTAAACAAATCACAGCGCTCTCACACACTTTTCTGTTTGGTGGTTGCAGTGGTGGCGTTGTCAGCCGGCGCGCTCACCGAGGAGGTCGTGGTCGAGGAGCCCACGCACAAGAGGAAGACAGCCAATCACGTCGGCCTGAAACAGAAGGTAAGCCAGGAGGAGCTACACACATAAACAAACCTTTGTTTGGCTTCATCTTATGACAGTTCACAGTTACACTTAGGGCCAAAAAGCGGCGACTCCTGACAGACAGTCATGTGACAGACAGTCACACGATGTCACTTTCACAGATTGAAAATGAAATGTAGGTCGAGCTGAAACGAGCTAATAATTGGCGGAGAATTCACAACCCAATTCTGGGAGACTGATTCAAATCCTCGCTGGGAAATGATTCAGTGATTCAGTCCGCTGTATCACTGTAAGTAAGTTTATTGTCCTTTCATTTGAATCTTCACTAATAATCTGCTGGTTTTATGTCCAGAGGGTCAAAGAGAGTCGCGAGCAGCTGGAGCAGCAGTTGCAGGAAGCCAAACTTAAAGCTCTCGAGTACCAGCAGCAGCTCCTGCAGAAGGAGCAGGAGGCCGAGCAGTACCGCCTCCAGCTGGAGCAGGCCATCGCCACCAGCAACAACAACAACAACGCCGCCACAGGGAGGCAGGAGGAGCAGCTGGAGACGGCAGAGGAAGCTGCAACACAAGAGGCGGAAGCAGAGGAGAGGAAAGAGGAAGGAGGAGAGGTCATCAGTGAACTTGCAGAAGGTGCAGAAGGTGCTGTGGATGTGGAGCTCCACGCTGCAAAGGAAACAGAGAAAGCTTCCCCCTGTCGGAGAGGCAGAGGCAGACGCAGACGCTAGCTGACACGTTTTCATCTATTTAATTGATTTCAGGATCACACTGATCAGCAGAGGGAAATAGTTGACATCATGGTGACGTTCAGTTCTTCAGTAGTTGATTGTTTCTGTATTTACCAAAAGTAGCGCTGCAGATATTGACGTTATGTTCCAACAATCTGCCACAGATCACGACGTTATCGTTAACGTCTGCAGTGATGCAGCAGGTTAAACCTGCAGAAATGCAGCCATGTTGCAGGCCTGCTTATAAAAGTCCCATTCAAAACATAATTATTCTTCTTTTTAATATTCACAGTAGATCCACACTGTAAATCTGACACTTCAGTGCAGAATTAATCTTCTTAGTCTTTTAACTGTAAACATCAAAGCTACCTGTGTGAAGGTAGGATTAGGACGTCATCTTTGTCTGACGGAGACAGAAACGTAGGGACAGAATTAGCCGCGAACATTTCCACAAGCATGGATGAGACACAACTGTAAAGAAGAAACAGCCACGTTTAAGCTGAAGTTTAAGGTCACATTCACGTCTACCTCCGCTGAAACGTTAAAGTCCTGCTTGGTTTTTGTTCCATTAGTCATACAGTCCTAGCAGAACACACTCCGGCCCCTCTCAGTCTTAAATGTGTTAATTATTCCGTGTCGTATTTTTGTGTTTACATCATTCTTTGACAGGATCTGTGACGAGGGCCCTCAGAGCTCGACGTGTCACTGCGCCTGCACAGTACGGGACAAAGATAATCATGAGGCAATTACAGTAAGAGCACTTCATGCTCTCTTATCCAGGGTGACCTACAGTGAGCAGATAGGAGCTCTGTGTTGGGACGGCGGTTGATGGATGCACCTTATCTTTTTCTGGGAATTAAACTCATGACCTTTATGTTTGTAGAGCGGCCTGCTCAGTTACCGTCCGTCCACTTCATGCACTGTGTGGTATTAATGTGTAATATGAATATGAAGTTTTACACTTCAGGGTTCCAATGCAGACGCAGAGAGTCTGACTTAAGTTTAAACTTTAAAGCAGTAACACTTCATAACTCTCTGAAGACGTTGCGTGTTTCTTCACTGATTTTACATCCACACACTGTATTTAAACATGGACGACACACCTCTGCTTCTTAGACAGCAATGAAGCCAAAATATCTTTAACATTGAGCCGCTGCTGCCGCGCTGGAGTCTGCACAGAAGTGATCGGAGCCTCTTTCTCATAGTTTAAAATAAGTCATTTAAAAAAAGAACACTTAAAGAAACATCGGCGTTAGAAGAAACTATAACGACCTAAAACTGGTTTGTTTTTGTTTAACGTGCTGCACCCGACCAGCAGGAGGCGATCAAAATGTTTTGGCTTCACTCATGTCCTCCATCTTTGTATACAGTCAGTTACAGTAAAATATCAGAATTTAAATAAATGTCAAATTTATTGAAATTCTCAGGTTTTGCAGAGAAACTCAGATTTGAATTATTACGACCAAACACCGTCAATAACGTTACAGTTCCACAGAGAAGCACCGTTATTTTACAGAGTCCACTCTGTGCTTTTACAACAATTAAATTAAATACAGTTTTACAGTACAGTTAAATTCATGCTAGTGATGCCATTTGTAATCTCAGTCTGGATGACTGGGCAGGTGTACTCTGTACTCTGTGACCTCAGTTCATCAGCCTAATGAAGTCTTTGGGGCGTAATCTGTCCTACGAATGTGTGAAATCGGTTTCGAGGCGTGTCATTTGCTGCGTCGTCAGCTCTCGTCGTCCGCCCATCAAGGCTGCGAAGACGGTCATGGCCAGAGAGAATTCAGTGAGGTGACAGTTAGAGGCACAAGATGTGTTTTTCCAGTAGTAGTATTACCCCGTTCACCTCAAAGCTCTAAATCAGCCGTCAGCTGAGGTGTCTCACAGCACATACACGAGCATGAGCCTCTAAGATTTCACCATTTTTCTCTGAGCTGTCAACATGTCATGTGGCGCCGTGTAGAGCACCCTTAAAAGTCAGGACACCTCAGTCGCTTGGATTTTGGAAATCCCTGAAGACAACTGTGTCATCTTTTTGTCACTGAGACGTAAAAGGCACCTTAAAAAGGGCAAATTATGGAATTCTGGTGCTAAACATCATCCAACATTCACAAACAGGAGACAGATTGTTGCTCTTGGGTTGATTTAAAGTCTGTGAACTCTTTATCAGGTTTTGTTGTTACGATGTTTTGGAGTTCAAGAGAAGATGAATTTGTTTAAATCTGGAATATTTTTCAATAAAAATGTTTTTTTGCACTTGGCTTTGTGTGTTCGTGTATGTAAAAGATCCAAACACTTCAAATTCTGCAATTATGTAAATTTTTTTTTTGTACTTGCAGCCAGTCGAGGCATTTATCCTCCAGCTGCGCTGCTGAAGCTCTCCAGTGGTCGCCAGTAATGACTATCATTAAACTGGGCAGCTCCCAGTGGCCAACAGTCAGACACTGGTGGAGAAATATGGTTGCACTCGGCTCTCTGCTCCTAAAAACCTTTGAAACATGAGCACAGAGCAGCTCAGCAGGAGGCAGCGCCGGCGTTTGATGTGACTCCTCTGATATATTTGGAGGACTAAAGCAGATCGAGGCCGACATGAATCGAACACATCGTCCGTCCTCACACAAGATCGGCTGTAATTCTTCAGAAGCAGCTGGGGCCTGGGTATCCTTGCTGTGTTTTGAAGGTTGTGTGAGCACTCACACAGCCTGACTTCACCTGGCAGGGGCCCCCGGGCTGTCCCATCGAGACCAGAAGTGACAGCGCCTCATCCGTCAGAGCCCCGAGGCTCACGACAACCTGCCTGAGGAGAACGGCTAGTCGAATCAGTGCCACCTTAAGAGACAGCCTCACCTGATTTCCTCTCTTTGTCATGCCAATAAACCCTCACACCGATACATCATACTTGAATCAGGTGAATCGTGTCATCCGTCGAGTTTCCTGATGGACAGTGAAGTAAACTGCTGCCAACTGTAGCTGCTGTTAGCTCAGTCTGTTAGCTGCTGTTAGCTCAGTTTGTTAGCTTCTGTTGGCTGCCTCAACTCTGATTTACAGAGTTTAAACTGTCATCAGAACTGGAGCCGGTCGAGCAGGCGGTGTAACTCGGCTTAGCGTTGTCTTTGTACATAATGGCAGAGGAGAAGAGTCCACAGAGGAGTTTAGTTTTTGGCAACAAATCACAAAGATCATCACAAATCGCTCGCATTCTTCAGCCTTTGTTGTTGAGACAGTCTGTGAGACGCTTGTTTCTATTCTTAGCCAGCAGTTCAGCTGGAGAGAGGGCAGCATCGACTGCAGGGTGGAGGCGCTCGCGGTCCCCAGAGGATGAATCCGGATGACTTTGGTGATCCTCTGATGTTTCCCGCAGAGCGATCGGATGGATTCAACTTCCTGCACAGCACCATCACCGCGGGCTGTTTCTCTAAAGATAGATGACTGTGGCTCAGCTCAGCTCGTCAGGTGCCTCGGCGCCGTCGCATGAAGACGTCTCGTTCCTGACTACCTCACGGCTAATTTGCCATGAATTCTAGGTAAATCAAGCTCAGCTCTGTTCACTCCAGCAGAAAATATTTGCCTTCTTTGAATCTGAATTCATCTTCCTCTGCCACATCACTGATTCTAATGTTTATTCATTGTGTCTGACAAACATTATGTCTGGGGTCACGACTCCATTCTTCTTCTCTTTGCCACATTTTATTCCGTTTAAGGCTGCGACAAATCTCTCTTAATCTCTCAGCTCATTGTTACGATCAATTTTTCACTCAATTAGCCGTATTTAAAAAAACAGAAACCATCCATCACGGTTCCTCAGAGCCTTGGAGGACGTCTTCGTAATTTGCTCGTTTCGTCCGACCGACCGTCGACGACCGATAACTCTTTAATTTGCAGTCATAGAAAGTCAGAGGAAGGCAGCAAATATTTTCACACCGAGCTGCAGACGTGAAGTTCGCCTTTTCTGTGGTGACAGAATATTATAAATGTCACCGCTGTGAAATCAATTATATGTCAGTATCAGTGGCTCCTCTCGTCTTCTCGCACACAGGAAAAGGCCTTTCCAACTTGTTCAGAGAGCCATTAAATTAAAAATGGAGGATGAATAGTGAAACGGGGCATTTGGAAAAAAGGGAATAAATTCAGCGTGAGACGGAGCGTGCACAGCAGAGGGTGAAAATAATTCAATTATCAGTGGCTTTCTTTTAATATGAGTCATGTTGCATAAAGCATGACTGTGATATTGATCCATAATGGTTAATGTTCCCCCGCGTGCTGTGTTAGGGCGTGTTTTAGATTGGATTAGAATCTTTGTTTGGCATGAACTAATGAGATTTTAGAAAGCTTTTCTATTTTGGTTATCGCTCACACTGATCAGAATTTCAAACACCCCGAGTGATACTTTCTTTTCCTGAGCGAAGGTGTCGTTCTTCTGCATCCCAAAAAATTGTTTTCAGCCGCTCGCCTTCCTCCTCCTCCTCCTCCTCCTCCTCCAGCAGCAGGTTTGCATGTTTAGTCCTGCTTTCATATTACAGCCGCTATCAGGCGAGCGTGGCATCCGCGGCGCCTGTTTTGACTTTTAAAAAATGAGCAAACAGTGAAAAAAGGCTTTGGCATTCACAGACGGAGCTCGTCTCTTACATAATAATCCAAAAAAGCGCAGACTGCATGTTTCTCCTCTGTGGGATCAGCTTCGCATTTGAAATTCTGATCCTGAGCTTCAGCTCCCGGCCCCCCCAAAAAAACTAAATAATACAAAAAGATGTGTGATATCAGCAGAATTATTAAGTAACACACACACACACACACACAACAACAACGGACACACTCTGTAACTAAATTCACAGGTTGATCTGTTCGCGTCTTGCTTCAGCGTGGGGAATGATTTTTTTCAGGGAGGTGTGCAGCAGCAGATGATTGCATATCAACATATTCAGTGTTGGTGTCAGGGAGAAGATTGTTATTCCGCATGGCGTTCACGGGAAGGTCTCGGCTCAAAGAGCAGCCCGGGCCTGGAGCCTGGAGACTACTGTGTGTGTGTGTGTGTGTGTGTGTGTGTGTGAGTGTGTGTGCAGCCAGACAAAGTGTCTGGGTTCACAGAAAACCAATCGAGACACCTGCCGGCTAACGCTGCCAGCTGCTGATAAAATGGGGAAAAGAATGTATTGGGCCTCGGGCTCATGGAGAAAGGGCAGGGTGGCTCGGACCCTAACATCTGCGTCTGTCACAGAAACTGAAGAAAGAAAACACATTAAATGGCAGTTGTGTTCTCTGATCAATTTTATTTTTTTATTTTTTTACAAAAAAACGGCGGCTCCGGGCGAAAAAACAGATTGAAACAAACAAACCAAAAAAAAAAAAAAGGCTCCAGTACAGACAGGAAATAGCTGCTTGAGCGACTGACCCACAGCTACAACATCAGGATTAAAGCACTTCACCATTTATCATGCACGGAGAGGATACTCTGCGAGAAATACATGCGGGAAAACCAAAAAACTCAGCACGACGTCGCAACATCTGCGATAGGAAAAGGCCACAGCAGATCACAAGAACATCACATGTCGTCGAAAGGTGGGGGTCAAAGTTCACTTCCTGTCCCGGCAGGAACAAAGAGCAGAGTTTGTTTCTTCTTTTCATCTTTTTTTTCAGCGGGTTGTATGACATCTCCGTGAAGTGCAGAGACACCGTCAGTGTCTCCGCCACCTACGATACTGTAAACAATCTACACTATAAGGCGCACAGTTGAAAAAATTGCCCAACGAAAGAGCCACGACGTCAGTTCATAAAGGGTCTGATGTGAAAACGCATCGTCATCATCTTCATCATCAACACTCTGCAGATCCGGCATACCAACTGTCAATATACCAACTGCAGGCAGTAAAATGCTGTTTAAGTTTCCTTTAAATGGGCACTACACCGAAAAGAAAAAACTACATTTAAAGACAGAAACCCATTTTCTTTCCTAAAACATCAATCTAAACTTCTTTTTGTATTTTTTATTTCAAATTAGGCACAAGGTACAGCACAGTAAATGTTTTTTTAATCTTCAATACCTCTTTTGGTCGTTGACATCTAAAGACGTGGACGTCGCAGCACACTGCACGGTTCAAGTTACTCACTGCTGGCATCTGTCCGTCCAAACCTTCCCGGATCATTAAAGGGAGAACTTTTTTCCTCGACGGTTCCCTTCTTTGTAATTACTCGACCTGCTCCGTGACCTTGCAAACCAACCGTCCACCGCAGAACATCGTACAAAGACATAAGGCATTAAACTCCACCTCGCCTGAATCAGCCGCGCAGAAGGCTTTTGGACCTCTCGATTCTGTCCACAAATTAAGACGTCGAAAACAAAACCAACAAAAAAAAAAGACCTCAACAACCAATCGACTATTTATTCTTTTTCACGGACGGTTTCAAACACTGATTGTCTACATTATCAATAAAAATCTAAAGACGTAAACATGATAACGATGTAAACTGGTAGTATCCCACTGGCTTGGACCTCAGAAAGATATTCGACCCTGTGTGAGATGTGAGAAAAGTCTTCCACACATGAGATGGAGGAGGAACGAGGTAGTCCACAAGAGAACTGATGGCGGGGAAAGGGGAGGCGGTTATGGGGTCACTGTAAGTGGCTCTGGTGCATCACTTGGACTCGGTCGTGGTGGTTGGATTAATTGATCTTCATAGCATAGTTCTCGGTTGTCTTGTAATAGTTGAGAATTTTCTGATTTGGCAGGGAGAAGCTGTTGAACTCTGGTTGGCGCTCATTTCGACGACGAGACGTCGAATTTCTTTTCAGTCTGAACTTCCAGAAGATTTTCTGAAAGCTGTTGTTTTCCCGGTGAATCAGCAGTCATTTGTTCGCAGGGCCAAAGTGCTCCTTAAGCATCAAATGAGTCTTTTTTAATTTTTAATTTTCTGTTTTCCGATCTGTGCTCCCTCGCCGGGGTTCCTCAGACGATGCGGTAATCGAACGTGTCCTTCTCGGTGTGGTCTGTCCAGTTGGACGAGGGCATGCTGCGGTACGGGTCCAGCAGGATGCGGAAACAGCGCACGATGAGCAGAGCCAGGAAGATGAAGAGCAGCAGCACGAAGACGAACGCCGCCTTCTGTTCCAGCGTCAGGTAGGAAGGCACGTGATGGCCGCCACCCGACCAGGACAGCGTGCTGCTGAAGTGGCCCTCGGCCATCCTGGGCACATCCATGCTTGATCGTCTCGGCTCCAGCTCTTTGTCGGTTGCTGAAAGATTTTGGAGGGGAAGATGGGCTCAGCCGGCGGATAAGACCTGCGAGACAATCCAAACAGACGGATTATACTGGAGATCGTGTCTTCTTTGGTTTGACAGATGAAACAAGACAATATGAATTTAATGTAATCGTGGAAAAAGTCTCAAATCTCACAGACGAGAGGAGCAAAGCAAAATGTCTCAGACCAGAACAAAGTACCTCTCAGATTCATTTATTTTTGGAACTTCAGGCGAGAAGCTGTTCTGTGGGTAAAGAAGGCTCAGGGGACTCCTTTGGCCTTGAATTCCTGCAGCTCGGGGGCTTTGAATTGGCACTGTGGAGTTTTAGTTATACAACACAGGCCACAGGCTTCATTAAACCACAGCAGGCTATTGTGACATTTCCACAACATAAATGTGTCCACATGCAACCGATCTGCGTCTGCAAATGAAATCCAGTCTGTTCTGTTTTTTCTGTGTTCTGAGTTTGTCAGAGCAAAGAACAAAGTGTTAATAACCACCCAGCCAAATTTGAATGATCAAAAATATCGACAAGTTTATGAAATTAGGTGTCAAAATCAGGTAAAAATAAATTCTCATCTCTCTGCTCAGGGCGGCCTCAGCGTGTCATCGAGACGCCCTTTAAGGACCGCCCACAAAATCCTGAAATATAACTCCACGTTTGAGTGAGATATCGTTCAAAGTCTCTTCACGTGTTTTCAGCAACTATTTACAACATATTTAATGTTTTCTGAAAGAAATCTTGGAATTGCCTTTAACGAAGGTAAAGTAGGCCCACGAAAATCTGCCATCAAACAAATCCAGTTTGTGCTCAGATATTTGTCTTATTGCATTAAAAACCAACAATGCTTCTCTGCTTCCCACATGTATCCTGATACAGTTCCTCCCTCCGTGCCACAGAGCTCCATTGTCGTCTAAAGACTATTAAAAACACATAAATGAGCCACACTGTTGCACTTGAGTGACACAATCCTTCATTACCAGGAAAACACACACACTCTAGTTTATTTTGAGTCAATCATCCTGCTGCCAGAAATACTCACTAGAGCTCACCAAATCCACATCCACAGCTAAAAATAGTTCCAAGCTAAATCCTCTGTTTACTCATGTTTGAGGTACGTTTCCTAAAAACTACAGCGACCATCTGGGTTAGGAAATGATCGAACCTTCTAATGGAGCTGTATCTCAGGATACGCAGAAGGTCGGAGGTTTTTTGGCCTCTGGAAGAGCCTTGAACGAACCCTAATTTAAACTGAACAACTCCTCATCACTCCACAGCAAGCTCAGCACACCAGAGACTGGGCAGTGACAGCAGAGAGCCTACAGGTGGTTTGGTAAGATCTGTGTGAGCTGCCTGGAGTGGACTCGTTAGGAAGCGGACAACGTTTTCTCATAAAAACAAACCGAAGCGTGATTTTTATTTTCAAGCAAACGGAGCTAAAAATGAGTGTGTGAACAGCTTGTGCAGATTTCTGTGTGGATCATTTGTTCTGGCAACAAATGAAACAGGCGCGATGAGTGTGAAGACCGTTGGATTGTCTGTCCTATAAACAAGGTTGGAGGGTGTGAGAGATTTCTCAGACGTCTCAGACAGTTTTTGGTCGTTACTCATTTATTATTTCACAAAATATCGCTAAATTCTGCTCAAACAAACAGAGCAAGTCGACCTGACCAAACCTTTTGCCTTGTGATCACTTTAAACCAAATAACATCTACCACTGCATGCCTGCAGATAATGTGACAGAGGAGTTTCAGAAAAACCTGAAAAATATCCAGAACGTTGCAGCAACGTTATTTTTTTTCTTCTTCCATCCTGTTCAACTTCTCACGACCTCTCAGACTGAACCGCTCATCCAAACAAATGATCTAGATATTATGAAGCTCACCCAAATGTTTGAATGCACAGAATTACAGCGAGTGCAGACAAAGAAAAGGAAAATTACTGTAGAAGATCATAGTAACTAAATAATATACCAATCGAGAGAGCAGCCAAAATGAAGATAATGCTGTTGGAGTGTGACCTTGGCTTTTCTTATGAACTTAACTGGCTCCACTTATCGCTTCCTGATCGATTACCAAATCATCAATTGGCCCTAACCTTCCAATCTTTTCTGGGGTTGTGTCCTTCGGTTACGCTTCTGTGAGCGTGAAGAGCCGTCACAGAGGCTGGAAATCACCTGGGAGGAGGGAGGTGGTGGTGGATGTTATGAGACCGCTTAAAGTGACAAGATGGGCAGGACCGCCGACGTTCTCTGCCCTCCAAAATAAAAAAATAATAAAAACTCTCAGGAGGGAGACAGAGGGAGGGAGCAGCCTTCAGCCCTGCCTCGCTGATCAGCGGTCTGTAATCCATCACACTTAAAACTCAAAAATGATATTTCACAGCAGTGATTCATTGCCCTCGCTGTGAAAAATGATCAGGAACGGGTTGTTTTCTGGCTTTGTCTGCCGGGTTTCCACAAGCGTTTACTGTCAAATCATGATCTCGCCTTCTTGTCCCTCCAAGGACACGGTGAGGTTACTGAGTATCAGCACTTTGTGCCATGAAGCACTCGGCTCTGTTTGTTATGTAATGCACTTGAAAAGAACATTTAATTCATCAGCAGTTACATGAGTGAGTGCTCAAACATTTAATCTTCCTCTTGCCAACTTTGAAAGAAAGAGAGACACAGTGCAGCGTTCTGAAGAAGGTCGTTCATCTGGGAAAATAAATCTTATTCAGTCCTGAAATAAACTGCAGGTGACAAAAATACAGATAAACCACGTCCAGGCCGACGCGTTTTTAAGTGCACGAGTTATTTTGGTCCAATCAGTTGACGGCTGCTGTGGCGAGGAGATGAAACAGTGTCAGGCACCGAGAGTAAAACTGACATGGAAGTGAGTGTGACAAGGACACGCAGCCAAATTTAGAAATGAAGCCAATTATATTGAAAAGTTGATCTAACCTGCAGGGCTCAGTGTGTGTGTGTGTGTGTGTGTGTGTGTGATGACTATGATTAATGGAGAATTCAAAGTGCATCAGATGAGGTGAAATGAAATGATTTAGTGGAGTGACTGGACTTTATTTTAACAGCGTGTTGTCGATAATTTCACAATCTAAAACGTCCCGTGTGGTTAAACGTCTGTTACAGCTTACAGACACAGAATAAAACGACTTTTATCTGTCAAATATTTCACATTCATTTCTATCTATCTTCAAATTTTTAGCCTCACTGTAGCCTGAAATAACGCCACGATGTGTGAGAGAGAAATATTCACATTTCAACATGAAAACAAGTGAAACTGATCAAGACTTAGAAGAAAATCTATAAATAATGAATCATTACAGCCTAATGTTTATTTTGTAATGGAGGATTCTTAAATAATAAATCTAATTATCTCATTTTTTCATGTGAAGAAATTCAAGCAGAGAGAAAAAAAGCTGTGAACATAAAAAAATCACAAATCTCATTACAGCATATATATATATATATATATATATATATATATATATATATATATTCCAGCTGCGTGTACTGTGTATTCCAGTTGTGATCAAAGGTAAGACACACCCGCAGCTCAGCGCAGGAACCCTCAACAACAAGTCAGTGCGAAATGAAGAGCCGCCATTTACATGCACGTACATATATAAATCTAAAGCTGCATGTTATAGATCACGTTATCAGGCTTTGCACGGCACTGAGCCGGTACATGAACCAAACACAGCTGGACTGCCTGTCTGCGCACACGTGGATGCATCACAATCTCCGTGCACCTTTCACACCTTTCCGAAGGCAGACAAAAGAAGGTGGAGAAGGTGGCGAAGGTGGCGGTGAGTGCATCACCTGCAGGTGTAAACACTAACCTGTTGTTGTGAGGAGGAGCAGAGAGAGCTCGGGGATCTCCGTCAGCGGCGGCGGCGGCTCTCCATTCCGGTAGATTCTCTGCTTCTTCCTTCTTCCACAGCAAAGCAGGCTCGTGCTCGCAGACCCGCGGGGCTCCTCACCTCACGACAGAGTCACAATAAAAAATCTGGCAGTGGTTCTTTATTATTTGTCTGTGTTTGCTGACTGAGCCGGGCAGACCTCACCCTCTGCTGCTCGCTTGTTGTTTCTCTCTTCTCTCCTCCGTCCTGACGCGCCGCTCATCCCCGCAGACTCACGCAGGGATGTAGTGGTACCCCCGTCGCTACTGGCAACCTGTTGCCATAGCAATCCTCCAGGTAGGCTCCCTCTCTCCCCCTCTCTCTCTTTCTCTTTATATATGTATGTATGTATGTTAGAAGCAGGGTGTCAGAGGGAAGGTGTGGCCCTTACATTACATCTACAAATCACAAATAAAACATTTACAGACAGCTCGTTTAGGAAAAGTGACATTCTCACAGGACCGAGGTCAGAGGTGACCTTTGCTGTCATTTCATTTCACTATTAAGACACTTGTCATGAAGCTTTAAACACATCCAGGAAGGAAATGCACTGGACCTTGCAGCAGATGGACTCGTGGCCGGGTGTGGGCAGCGCCTGTTTTAAGGTTAAGGTGTGATATGAATCTCAAGCAGTCTATTTATTATTTATTTATTATATTTTTTACTTGGTGACAAGCTGTTGAGTCTTTGCTGTCTCATCCTGACAGATGCAAACGCCGCTCGGGGCTCCGTGGGGACGTGACAGTCCGACAGAGGGGTCAGAGAGTGACTGTGCAGAGCAGTTTAAGCTGCGAGCTTACATAATGTCCTCAGTCAGCTGGCAGCTCCAAACGTTGTGCAGCGTCTCCACCTGCTGGAGGTTAGCGAGGACTGGAAGAGAGCGACTCCACAGACAGTGAGCTCCAGCACAGGGCGGACGGATGCATTGAAATCAATCATGTATTTATCGATGCACCTGAAACCTTCAGGCAGGAGCGACACTCTTTAAGAACTTTCACTCTCCGTGCCAAGAGTTCGGTGGGGTTCTTTCGTTGTTTCATGTTTGTGCAGTAAATAAACAGCTTAAAGGGCCAGAATATGAAATATAATATTCATCAGCTCAGTCAGAATCACTGCTGCTTATTTCTTTACGTTAGAAGGCGCCAAACGCCGCGTGTCCTCGTTCTACAGTAGCCCATTAAGGACAAACTAAACACTGACTCCAGACAGAGCGTTAAACGTTTCTCCTTCACACTTCTCACTGACGCGAGGGGCGTTCAGTTGGTCGCACTCTGCAGCTTCATCACTAGATGGCTCTGCATCCTCCACACGGCTCCTTTAAGCTAAAGGATGGCTAGCTTAGCTTAGCACAAAGACTAGAAACAAAGGGGATCAGCTAGCCAAGACGATTTCTTGGCGGGGAGCAGTGACGGTGTGCGGTTAGACTAATGCCCGCATGCTTCATGAATATAGAACTTTAATCTTGTCTGCTCTGATGTGGCTGCAGCGTCTCTGGATCTTTTTTTGCGTCGTGTGAGATTTCCCGCATCGCTTTCTCGTTATCTGTAAAAATAATTCTAGATGCAGCATGTGCTTAAATTACAAACACACCCTCCTCCTCCAGTTATAATCCGTTTAATAGCTTCGTTAATGAGAATTTCAGACGTGTAAATGAAGTCTGAGCTGTTTTTTTTCTTCACCTCATCATAGTTCAGCATCCGATCGCTGCAGTTTTCTCAGTGATAAACGACTTCTCTGAACACAGACTGATTCCACACGCTCTGCATGAAGACACACACATGTAACACTTCACACAACATGGTTACGAAAGCCTCTGTCGTGGGGGAAGTCACTGATTGGGCGGCTAAGGACAGCGGAGGTAGCCGATTGGTTGTTGCTGCTGCTGTGTCAGTCTCCCAGCCCTCAGTTCACGCTTCAGAAGGCAAAGATCAGAGAAGAAGAAGAAGAAGAAGAAGAAGGATAAGAGAAGAAGAAGAAGAAGAAAAAGGAGAAAGAGAAGAAGAAGCAGAAGAAGAAGAAGGAAGAAGAAGAAGAGCAAGAGAAGAAGAAGAAGAAAAAGAAGAAGAAGAAGAAGAAAAAGAAGAAGAAGAAGAAGAAGAAGAAGAAGAAGAGCTTCTGCAGATTTGTAGCAGGTTGCTGGAGCAGAGCGTCAGTGTCTCTCCAACAAATGAGCAAACTAAGCAACAGTTTGACGGTGAAAGCGAGCCGTCGAGGTTACTTTAAGTGCAAGAACTCACTCTGCTTCTTGTGTCTGTTCATCATTCAGGTGAAAGAACTCAGGACTGTTAAATATGAAAACCTGAGAATGTTTTCTGACTTCACAGCTGATCTCACGACGAGAGGTCACTGATTACAAGATTGTGTCGCTTTTTTTTCAGTCGCAGATTCGTCAGACGCAGGCGAGTTTTTCTTTGGTATCAAATAAAAGAGCAGAGATGGCAGAGATGGGATTCACACACGCCTCGAGGGAGACGGCGGTGCAGAGAAGAAACGTGGATTAACCTTTAATCTACATGAATCTCACTGATGTCAGACAGAGCGAGCGCGCCGCTCAAATCCAGAAGAAACTGTAAAAAAAAAAAAGATTATTAGGAGGAATTATAAACACGGCAAAGCTTTAATGACTCCTGTTTCATTAACAACATAATGAGCGTGCTTTAATTCGGCTGTATGTGTGTGTGTGTGTGTGTTTCCTGTTGTGCTGCCATTACAAAACTACTTTTCTTCCACGTCAGACTCCAAGCTGCTCCACCCGCTAAGTCACACAGCACAGTGAAGTAAACTGCTGACAGCTGGAGCTGCTGTTAGCTCATGTTAGCTCAGTATGTTAGCTCATGTTAGCTCAGTTTGTTAGCTGCTGTTAGCTCAGTCTGTTAGCTCATGTTAGCTCAGTTTGTGAGCTGCTGTTAGCTCAGTCTGTTAGCTGCTGTTAGCTCATGTTAGCTCAGTCTGTTAGCTGCTGTTAGCTCATGTTAGCTCAGTCTGTTAGCTGCTGTTAGCTCAGTCTGTTAGCTGCTGTTAGCTCAGTCTGTTAGCTGCTGTTAGCTCAGTCTGTTAGCTGCAGTTAGCTCAGTTCTGTTTTTTTTGTCTGGGTGTCTAAATATCAGCAGCTCTCACATTTTCTCACATTCAGTTCCTCCATAATTCATTGCCACTTTAATTAACCGTGTACTCGTGTTCTGTTAGTTCTGGTTGATGATCAGTGTTCACTCTCCTCTCATCCACTTCCTCTGGTGTCTCTATGCGGTCACATTTATCAGTCAGACAGGGAAAATTGGTTCCTAGCCCAAGGAGGTATTAAGACTTACAAGGTCAGGTAGCAGCTCCTTTGCAAGACTTTTCTTTATGGAGCCCTGACGGGAGCGAGCGGGGAAGATGTTCGCCCTGCAGGCGCAGCGAGATGAGCTGGACCTGCCTCGAAAATCCAGCAAAGTGAAAAAGCTGCCTGACTGAGAGAGATTTCACTCATCACAATGATTTATACATACATTCACTCAAAGTCTAAGAACCGCTGTAATCCCGCTGTGTAACCGTGTCCAGCTGTACTCGAGTATTTGTTCTGATTACATTACTTCTGATCAAACAACCAGGGCACCAACAGCAGACACAGCAGCAGCGCTCACCTGATCACAGGTCAGTGTGGATCAACAGTTATCGATTAATCAGCTGATTGTTTTCTCTATGGATCGATCAGCAGCCTGCTCACACTGATGCTGCTTACACTGGTTGAGTATAATTATATCACACTGGCAGCACACACCACTATCACTATCAACATCTGTGTCTAACTGCCGGGCCAATATTGGCATCCACAAACCAATAACACTGCGGTAACCTTAACACACACACACATTGTCATCTTAACAGCCTTGCAGGGAAAAAACAACCAAAAAACGAGCGTGTTGCCAGAACTCGCAGCCAACGCATGCTGCATGATGCGATGCCAGCGCCTTGGCAGCTGTCGGCTGAAACCTGCTCATCACCGCTCGATACCTCTCTGCAGCTCAGTTATCCTTTTATTTAGTAAAAATCCTGCCTGGCTGTGTCAAGATGTCTGCGAATCAAGAGGAGAAATCCATTAAGCACACAAGCGCTGATCGGCCCGGGCTGGGATGCTGACCCAAAGCACGGTCACCTGATGACGAGATCCGACAGCCTGGAGGACAGAAACAAAATGAAACCTGAGTTTGTTCACAGCAGTTTTGTTGTTGGTTTCATGTTAGCCAGATTTCTTTGACCAAAGGTCGCTTCGTATCCGCGTTTGTCAAGCCAGGTGTTACCAACAAACAATTTTCACACATGAAAAAGGTCATCGCTTCATCTGAATCCAGGTAAAAGTAATATAATCTGGTTACGCTGTAAACCGGTTACAGTAGCTCTATAATTACTGTAGTTTTTGACTGAATACACAGTATACTACTGTGGAATGGTTTGCAGTGATTTACTAAAGCATCACTGACTTTACTCTAATCAGGACTCAGAAACAGGCTCACAGTCGGCCGTGCGCAGGCAGTCAAATCAGGCAAACCGCTCCAAAGAGGACGGAGGCGAGAAGGCTGGTGATCAGACAAACAGCACGCAGGTAACAGGCACAACAGGTTCAGGTGACAGGAATGGCCCGGAAGGCTCACAGCACCCTTGGAAACAATCAATCTGTCCGAGACCGGCAAAACTGGTTTCTATATTTAAACGCTGTGGCTGGCTGTGATGGGCGAGCACCCGGGTCGGCTGGTGAGGGCAACTGGAGGGCAACGGGAAGCAGGACGGGGTGCAGAGGCTTTTCAGACAGACACACTGAGAGTAGGTGGATGACATTCTGTCGCTAAAGGCTGCCCTCCCGCCTCCCTTCCAGGTACACAATCCAACATCCCCCCTGAGGGTAGTCAGGGTGGTGACTGCAGGGAACAGGCTGAAAATACAGAGACAGT
The DNA here is from genome assembly GCA_014281875.1 of Nibea albiflora. Lineage (NCBI taxonomy): Eukaryota > Metazoa > Chordata > Actinopteri > Sciaenidae > Nibea > Nibea albiflora. Next base: position 25,019,679 of record CM024804.1, on the reverse strand, counting down.
GACAGGGGCAGAGAACAGAGGCGAACACAGAGTTATTAGAGGCTGAGGCGGGCGGAGAAACACACCGGGATGAAGAAGGAGAGAAATAAAAGCAGGATCTGCAGCTGAAACAGGATTCAGACGGAGGAACATCATTTCAGATAAGGCTCTGGGCCTGACGTAGACAAATTCAGGCTCGGATGGAGAGGCACCAACAGGGACAAAGGCCTCGAAGGGAGCTGGACTGCTGGGAAACTAACTAGCAGATTAGAGGGACTGGAGGAGGATGCTCAGGTTGTGGTAAACACAAGTATGATTAGCTGACGGAGAGTCAGAGGGCAGATCAGCTGAGCACTGTATAAGAGAAACATGAAAACAGGAGACACAAAAGAGGAGCCTGACCGGGGCTGGCTGGCTAATGAGGGACTCTGGGAGGGGGGTGAGCAACCAGCAGCGAAGCAGAGGATTTGACTGACTGGACAACTCCGGCGGTGGCCGGCAGCAGACGATCTGAAGTGCTACGCAGCAAAAACATGTGGCCCGGGAACCGCAGGGAGCGGGCTGGAACCCGAGGAGGGATGACAAGCAGAGAGAGGCCACAAACAGCGCCGGCTGATACACTGAGATTGGATCTCCAACTGATGTGAGATATACAAAAATATAAGAAGCTCCACCGCTGCAGCTGTGTACTGTGAAGTGTTTTGATACTTTTGGGCCAATCTGACGGAACAAAATAAACTTCTCAAACTTTATTAAAGTTATGTTCAGAACTGTTTCTTCAGGTTATTTCCTGCACACCTCAGGATCCCGAGCTGCTCCCCTCCGAGTCCATCACGACCAAAACCTTCCTGACCAACCACTAAAAGTCAGTCCCAGATTTACTCTCGTCCGGCGGCTTCTTGCTCGCTCACTCTCTCCTTTTCTCTTCTTAGCTTCCTCCGTCAGCGTCCTCTTCACTCTCTCCTCCTCTGCCATCATGTGCATAGAAGCTGCAGAGCTCGGTTACATTGCCCAGCTCCCCCAGCTCCTGTTCTGGCATGACACTGGCTCCACTCTCCGAATCAGAAACTATTTGGTCATATGAGGTCATAAATTCAGCACCTGAGCAGAGGAGGGTCGTGGTTCGATACCCAGCCTCTCCTCCAGAGGTCAAACTGGTATCTTAAAATATATTTTCATCTCAGTTTCCAGCTGAGAACAAAAGGCACATCTTTGTCTTCCCACCAGCATCAAACCGCTGTCCTCTTCTATATTGTGTTTCTCATAATAATCCTTGAAGAGATGAAACTCAGAGTCTTTCTATTTATGAATATAGTGAATCATTTCAGGGTCACGACACGGGATCAGTTTGTACGAGTTTGTGAAGGTATTTTTGCCGGTAGCATCAATGCAGAGAAAATGTCGCTGTGACTTCCTCTACTTAAGATCAAAGAAACACATTTAATCCCAGTTATTACAGCTCAGAGTGAGAGAAGTCTGCTTTGCTTTGCAGACTGTCGGACGGAGCTTTGCTCTGCTGGAAATGGATAAATGGAAAAATACTTCTTTCCCTCCAAAGCTCCCTTTTATTCCTCTGACAGGTGCTCGCAGAGTTCTTAATGAGCTTTGTAATAAACATTTTTATTTGCTCTTTTCATGACAACAAACACAAATAACACAAAAGTGAGAAGTAATCCCGGCAGACGCGTGCAGATCTCTTAAGAAGGATTAATTCTCATCTAAAAAAAATCGTCTCTTTCATGTGAGCGCTTCCAGAAAGTCATCTGATCACTCAGCTTCATGCAACAAAGTTACACAGCCCAGCATTTGCATTTTAAAGAGGCGCCCGAGAGTGCCCTCCACTCCTGGGCTGCATGTCATGGACGGACTGATGAGACAGTGTGGACCTTCATGTCGCCTGCTCGGCTTACAGAGTCCTCAAATTAAATTTCTAATGAGGTCGCTAAGTGCGAGAAAACATGTCAACCGCTTGCTTTAACAAACTTTGTGATGCTGAAGTTGCCTGAGACTGTCTGAAAGAGCGAGCTGGCATCCGAGTCAAACCATCAAGAGTACTAAAAGCAGAGCTGAGGGCGTTATCGATTTCCTCGCTCCTCTCAAGGCTTTTCCTCTGATGGGCTACTTTGCTTGACACCTCTTTCTCCCACTGCGACTCGTCTTCATGGCTACAGTATGAACTCAGTGGCACGTCTTCCCTCCAGCTTTAATTAATAGCTTTGTGCTTCTTTCAGCTCATCTATTCCCTCAGACTAATTGCTGGCAGAAGCATCTCTGCTAATCCAATTTGGAGTCCTGAATAATCTCCAGGAGCGTCTCAGGCATTATTGAGTATTTGTGAGAACCTGCAGGTCTAATGGCCGACTGTGTGTGCGTTTCATTTATCTGATCTCAGAGAAGGAAATCTTCTGTTATCCTGATCGCACAGCCACAGAGCTGAACTGACATGCTCTGCATGTCATGCTCGGTCTCTGACTTAAAGATACATCACATGTCACAGCTTTGACATGAAGGTATGATTAAAGCTGGTCGACTTAAGCCTCAACTACAACCAAGTTTGCTGCTTCACTAATAGAAATGAGGTAATAAGTTATTTTGTGTTTTATTTAATTTGTTTGCACATAAAAATACAATTACTCTCTCCTGAAAACTTTAGGCGAGATAAAGAATCTCATTAAACAAACGTAATAAAAGACAGAAAGAAAAACAAATAGAGCGAAATAAAAAAACAGAATTACTTCTTGTTCCAGTTGTGTTGAACACACAAAGGCAAACAAAGAAGATGAAGGTCTGACGTGCGTCACACTGCAGCAGCTTCATGTGTTCATGTTAAAAAGTTAAAGGTGTGTTACCTTCTGCTTCTTCTGTGTCATCGTCACGCCTCCACACTGAAGAATAAAACATTATAAAATGTAACTGCAGAGATCTTAGACGTACACTTGTATAATTGAACAGTACACGAGTGTATGAAGGCGCCGTAGCAGCAGTGACATGAAACATTAAAGCTCACACACACACAGCACAGGACAGGAACTCACTGTTCAAGTCCTGAAACCAAAAGTCAGTGTTCATTTTGTCAGGCACGAAGTCACACAGCACCAACAGAGTTTATGATGGACAGTGAAGTAAACGGCTGACAGCTGTAGCTGCTGTTAGCTCATGTTAGCTCAGTTTGTTAGCTGCTGTTAGATCATGTTAGCTCAGTTTGTTAGCTGCTGTTAGCTCATGTTAGCTCAGTTTGTTAGCTGCTGTTAGATCATGTTAGCTCAGTTTGTTAGCTGCTGTTAGCTCATGTTAGCTCAGTTTGTTAGCCCGGTTGTTGCGTAAGTGGCTCGTTGGTCTAGGGGTATGATTCTCGCTTCGGGTGCGAGAGGTCCGGGGTTCAAATCCCGGACGAGCCCTTAATTTGAGACAAATTGTCCCGAGTTTGTTCTAAAATGTGGAAGATGTTGAAACTTGATGAATGTCCAATGCTGCCTTTGCAGATAGTGAAGAAGATCCTCAAAGAAACAAAATGTCAACACATAAGTGAGTTCTGGACTCGGTACAACAGAAAACTGGGAAACTGTGGAAGATGTTTGACAGCATTGTGGATATTTTCTGGACCAAACAATTCATGAAAAGATGTTTCTGTTTTCCCTCTGATGTCAACTCTCCTGATGGACAGTGAAGTAAACTGCTGCCAGCTGTAGCTGCTGTTAGCTCATGGTAGCTCAGTTTGTTAGCTTATGTTAGCTCAGTTTGTTAGCTGCTGTTAGCTCAGTTTGTTAGCTGCTGTTAGTTCATGTTAGCTCAGTTTGTTAGCTGCCGTTAGCTCATGTTAGCTCAGTTTGTTAGCTGCTGTTAGTTCATGTTAGCTCAGTTTGTTAGCTGCTGTTAGCTAATGTTGGCTCAGTTTGTTAACTTATGTTAGCTCTGTTTGTTAGCTGCTGTTAGCTAATGTTAGCTGTTAATCAGAACAAATATTCGAGTACAGCTCATAGTTACCACAGTGGGATTACATTACTCGTGTATGTGTCTTAAAGTTGTTGATGTGTTGAGTATTAACTATTGTATTAAATCACGTCCTTGACACTGATGTCACAGGAAACAGGATTTGTGTGTAGATAAAGCTGATCAGGCTTCATGGAGACTTCCTGCACCACCCGTCAGCGGACACAGGGTGTCAGTATGTAGCTACGAATCTGCTTCAGGAACCACCTCCACCACCTCGACAAGCATTTTCAACAGAGACATGCAGTGTGTTTGAGGAATTAATGGCTGTGGTTAAACACTGTTTGGATGGGAATATGGGGGCGGTCAGTACAAACTGATGGTACACAATGCTGCCCTGACGAGCTCCGGCCAACCGGACAAGTCTTTAATTTACTAAAGTGACTGTCTGGAAGAGTTGTGGGCCCTTCACCGACATGCACTGCAGAAAATCAGCTATATACTATATCTTAATCTGTCTCGTCCACACACACACACACAAACACACAGCCTCTGTGTTGTTTTAGGATATTACATCATTTCTGACCTCCACCCCTGTGAGGAGAAATCACACGGCACAGTGGAGCTCATAAAACGGCTCGATGCTTTTGTGTCTTCCTCGAGTTTCAAGTGGAGAAGGTTGAAAGATGGTGATTAGGTCCGGGCTTAATTAGCTGGATTAACTAACCTTCTGATTGCCACAACAAGGTTTGTTTTTTTTTTCTTTGTGTCACATCATTTGAATTAATGAGCCAAACTGACGGGAACCAATGAAAACTGGAGTGACTGTGAAGCGCAGTGATGAATAACGCCTCGTTTCCCTGCAGTGTTTGCTGTCGCCTGGCCGGCTCACCTTGATTTGGTGATCAGAGAATCTTTGTTGCTGATAAATTTACAGGAACGTGCAGCCTGAATGATATTTTGCAGACGGAGGGCTCAAACACGCACGAATCAGGAGCAGTTTTAATGCACATCCTGTAGGTTTGCATCTCGTTAAAGCACACATCAGTCCAATCTTTATCAATGATCATAATAATCTTAAATATTGCCGTGGCATGCTGAACAATTATCCCATGCGTCTCTCACAGCTTCCTGCGTCAGGAGCGGAGAGGACCACGCGCTGTCCACCTCGGCCGTCACGCTCGACTCAGCCTCGTTCTTTTGTCATCCGCTCTCACTCGCTGTCTAATTGGACTTTAATTATTCTGTTATGTTATTGCTGCTGCTCATAAAAGCTTTTCCACTGAAGGGCCGGCGGATGGACGGCTTTTATTGTGAAGCAGCTACAAGCGATGACAGACTTCTAATTTGGTGCGAGTCGTGGGAATGCACATTTTTGGCAATTAGCTGACACCGGATCGTGTTTTTAATGTTTCAGATGCAAAGGAGGGAAAATAAAAGAAAGAAGTGTGGGAACCGCTGCTGGTCCTCCTCTGTGTAGTCTGCCATGTTTCTACAGCAGCCCAGGATGGACAAACTTCTATCTTCAAATTAAAAGATAAAAATGGAAAGAATTAAACAAAAATGTAAAGGGAGATATAAAATGCAACCCTCAGTACAGTTGTCATGAACGGGGAAATTAGCTACAGAGACCAAAACTGTTTTTTGTACCAGGCTGTAAACATGTTTATTTCTGCTGTCTAACATGGGGACTTATGGAGACTGACTCACTTCTGCAGCCAGCCTCAAGTGGATGTTTGAGGAACTGCAGTTTTCTGTGTCGGCTTCACAGACACAGAGGTTGCTGCATGTTGAAAACACTCTGAGATCTAGTGACTGAACTCTACGGTAATTAAAGCTGCATTCGTCATACTCACCACGAGCTGTGCTCCCTTTAGCTCTGGTTTGGCCTCCACCAGCCGCAGGTTGTAGCAGGTCGTGTAGTGTGAGGCCATCAGAGCTGCGTCAACGTCTACGACTCCTGTAGACGTGGAAACCTTCCGCAGAGGCCTCCTGTGCTGCTGGCTGAGAGGAACGATCACATATTCATTAACCAAACCGCTCTCACCTCCTCCCCGCGAGAGCGACGTGACTCATATGATGCATGTCTGTTGATTCATCCAACAAGAAAACAAATGGGTGGCGAAGAGAGAAATCAATGAGGTGAGTCTTCGAGATCAATCCTGTGGTCGCGCTGCCGGCTTCTATTTTCTGCTCACACACACACACACACACACACACACTCCACACGACCCCAAACTCATTTAGGGTGACAAAGACTAAACATGTTACCGCCTGCACAGAGAAATCTACATTCCTCAAAACTGTCATCTCCTCAATCTCGCCGCGACAGTAATGATCCTGAGACGGCCGCCATTTTGAGACATGCAATTTAAAGAAAAAATGAGTTTGAGGAGAAGAAGAAACGTCTGAGGAGAGGAGTGAGGAGGAAGGAGAGAGCGAGGGAGGGGAGAGGGAGGAGGTTTTTTTTGCTCTGAATCATTAGTTCGACGGGAGCGCCGCTGGTCCAGGACTAATTGAGTATCAGCGTGAGCCACGGGCGGGTCAGTCTCAGAGCTGCTGCCGTCAGCACGCGCAGGTGGGCGGCTGGGAGAGGTGAAGCTAGCAAAAAATGGAGCCATACGGGAATCCCTGAAGTTTAACAAGACGCAGCTTCGGTGGAAGGAGGAGCTGATCGCGGAGAGCTCGACATCTGCAACTTCCAAAGAATGAATGACGCACGAGCACCTGAGACAGGTGTGCAAATATTCCAGCCCGTCCTCGGCAGGAAAACGGCTGCATGTCATCTGTGTGAGCGGTTTAGTGGCGACCTCTAGAGGCCGGGGTAATTATGACGGGAGTAAACGAGGTCAGGTGATGCAGTGTAGAGAGACTCAGAGGTCAAAGGTCAAGGTGCTAACTGAAATTCAAACTATAGGCAGCAGATTTAACTTAAACATGCTGAAGCGATCATCAGATCCGGAGCCGGAGCCGGAGCTGATCGCTTGTTGCTGGTGATTATTCTGCGATCTGCGGCTTAATCTCTGACATTACTGCAACAAGCACCAAACACCGAGTTAGTTATCAAGATCCAATTATGTTTTTTTAAAATTTTAATTTCACACTTACTTCTTGCAGTCTTGCGCACTCTGAAGTCAACACTGTGTGTCAAGGTTTGTTATATTCCCCCTCTCAGGGATGCAGATGACATATTCAGCGCTGACATGCGAGTCACATAAACAATTAACTTCTGACCCGCAGAGTAATAAGACCGGCTGCCGCACAACGCAGGAGAGGCACAATGTCTGAAAGAGACAATTTTCTTTCTCCTGCGAGGGAGGCAGCAGAAAACTGGCCTCTAATCTTCACGCGCTGATTAGAAAAAGAGTTGAGAGGGAAATTATGAGTTTACAGGAGTGTGATCACGACTGTGACGGTAACATTTCATAACAGGGAGCTGGGACTGCTGCGGGATTTGTAGAACAATGACAGAGAGAAAGAGCTGTACGCTGCTGAGATGATAACAAGATAATAAATTACAATTATTACTCTCAGGTTTGATGTCTTCAAGTATGAACTTGGTCCCAGGACAAAGCTGTTCTCAGAACTGCAATAAATGAAAATCCAATGACACCCAATCAGCGCGTCATCGATCGGGACTTAAGAATCCATCCAAAGTCACTTTGGACGAGTTGCAACCTCCAGCGAGCCGCCATGTTTCTGTACGGGCCGAGCTCTCTCTGCAAACATTTACACTCTCCTGCGGGTCAAACAGAATCCACACGCAGTGTTTGTAACTTGCAGCTGAGCTCGGTGGACTCGTCTGCTCTCTCCTTTTCTTCTTTTAAAGCGAGTTGAGAAATGTGCTCCTTGGCCCCTGAAGGAGGAATTTCACCTCGTCTTGGCTCCGTGTTTTCCTTCGGTTCATTTTTGTTATGCTCAGCTTTCCAAGCATGAGGAACGGCTGGAAATCAGACGCCAACATCTGTCTTATACCCATAAACCCTTGAGTTTGGGGTCGTTTTTCTGTATTTGTTCAGGATTATCTCTTTTTGCTGCTTCAACCAGCCACACAGCAGCAGTTATCTTGTTAGCCCGCAGATGCTGTACTTACATTCTGACTTTCTCTTCAGGCACCGACGGCAGAATTAAAAAGAATAAACACTCCAGAGTTCAAATAAACGACTCCGAGCTTATTTGAATTCTCAATCTGTGTAAATACACAGCGAGGATGGAGTTATGCTTTCTGCGATGAACTCGTCTTTCGACAGCACTTCACAGGTTTGACCAACAAGCGGTGAGTCCGGGACAAAAAGTGAAACAGCAGCAGAAACAATGTTCACGAGCAGACGGTGAATTACAGCCGTGTATCATAAGAACGAATAAACCTCTGTTTCCTGTCCCAGGTGATCGGAGATGATCGTAGTCTATTTGCAGGTATTTCTACTTTTATACTCTTTATTGGCAGATCACACAAACTGTCACACCGCCGGCTCACACAAGTGAAAGACGTTCAAAGACGTGAAACACCCCGAGCTTCCCTCTTGTGGAAAGTTGATCCAGCAGCATCGATCGTGGCTCGAATGCGGAGCGGCTGAGGACCGCGATGGCACGACAGGAGAAGCTGGATTTGTGTTTTTTAAAAGGTCAGGCTTCAGTCTGACAAACTCTGATTCACTCCTGCACCAGCAGTACTTTTAAACACTCTGACCTCAGCCCTGTTTTTCTCTTTTAATATGGACACAGTTGGTCTGGCAGGACAGATTTGTGCAGGCTGAGCTGTTGGATGATGGTTATCACTGCGGACTGGGAGGGAGCGCCCTGAACCGGTTGTGCTGGGGGATTTCCAGCTGGCTTCAACAGGACAGTGATGGAGTCCAGGCCTGCAGAGGGGAGGTGGTGGTGAGGTGAGACGAGACGTGGGTGGGTGGGGGAACTGGGGCGAGATGTCCTGGTGTGGACAGGTGCAGGGTGAACAGGTTATGGCAGGCTGAGAGTGTGTGAGCACAGATGAGCCTGCGTGTGAAATCAGAGTCCTCATGAAACAGACAAGCACAGGTGGGTCCTTGTCTCCGGGTGAAAGTGTCTGAACTGCTGAGTCGAGACCTCTTCTTCTTCGCCTGACCGCTCTGGATTGAACCGGTAACACACACACGCATAGACACGCTACTGCAGCGCCGGGTGTGTGTGTGTGTGTGTGTTTGTGTCAGGCAGCGGGCCACGAGTGCCAGGCGTGCCGGGCATGCCAACCATGCCGACCACAGCACATACCCGCCTACTGACCTCAGCTCTGCAGTGTGGAGGAGGGCAGAGCTGCAAACTCCAGCCTGAAAAAGACACGCTAGCTGCAGCGTGTGTGTGCAATGACACACACACACACACACACAGTGACTTCTGTGTGGTCAATAAAACACACCTGCTCCACAGGTGCTAATTAGAGGAGACGGGCGCTGAGTTCCTGACTTGAAAACATAAAGTTTGTGCTCTGCATTAGCACTCTGACTTACTGAAGTTCAACTGTAAAATAAAATAAATAAATGTTGTAGCTGCATCGAGGCCGAGGAACAATTCAGCAAGAACCAAACACGTCAGCTGCCGTTCAACCATTCAGAGAACGAGAGGATCTCCACATCAACGAGAGCGGCGCTCTGCGTCTGCACAGACGATGAATATATTCAGAGAAAACGGTTTGAATGTTGGTGTGTGTGTTGTTTTCCTGTGTGTGTGTGTGTCAATCTCTTCAGATTTCCATTCTTCACATGTGGAAGATGCAATATGACCTGTCCATAAATAAACAAGATTTTTCTAATCTTATCACTCGTGCTGTCTAGACGTGTTAATCTAGCAGTTGTGGGAATACGTGCAGCGTATTAACAGATGTCACATCCTTCTTCTGTCGTCGTCTCTGTTGTAAGCCGATAAGACTCCCGTATTTATATGTAAACAAGTGAAAACCAGAGTGAGATCATTCCACTTGTCACAGCGAGCTTCACCAGACGAAGAAGTGTCACCCGAGTGGAGAAGATCGATGACATTTGAAACACACGATTGAAGCGGAAGCTGTGAAAATGAAAATAATAATAATCTGGTCCGGCTCGCAGGATCACGCAGCAGTCAAAAGTTTGGACACGGCTTCTCATTCAGTGGTTTGTTCACTTGAAGGAGTTCCCGTGTATGTTGAGCATCACAGCACATCCTCCACGCTCTGTGTTGGGAACCACACATGCAGATGCCACACCAGTTCACCGTCTGTGCATCACACAAATAGTTCATGATATATTTCATAGTTTTCATGAGTAGGTGTGTTCAAACTTTTGACCAGTACTGTGTGTTTTAAACCTGACGCTGATTAACCCCGTCACTGCCAGGTAAATCGTGTCTATCAGCTTCTTTATTCACCTGGTGGCAACATTTCCACCGTGTGTCCCGACCTGGACTGTAAGACAGAAGAAATGCGACGTAATACGAGCTTCAGAACCAGTTTGTGACTTTTATAGATTAAGATTTGTTGAGTTACGGCCGGTATCTCAGCTCGCAGAGTAGAAACAGTCTTACAGCATCAGCAGGCTCGTCTGCTGACCTCCTCCTCTCTTCTTCTTCTTCTTGGTATAGTTGGATGTTAATGATGGATAAAACATGGACGTTGTATCTGTGACATCACCCACAGGTTTCTGAAGCTCCACCTTGGCGTCGAGCCTCCGTGGGTGGAGCTAAGGTCGGCTAAATGAAGCCTGGTTGCACAAACAAGCCACCGCCTGTGACTCGTTTTGTAGCCGACCTCAAGTGGCCGTTTGAGTAACTGCAGTTTTTGACTCAGGGGCCAATCAAACCTGAAGGCTCCCAGAGAGATAAGGAGGCTCTCACTGACATTTCACAGTGACTTCATAGTGAGACCCGTCCTCGGAAAGAAGCATCGCCAACACACACAAAGGAAAAACACGGCGAGGGCAAAAGGGCTGATAAAACTCATAAAAAAGGTGAATTATGATACAACAGAAGGTTTCAATCTTAAACCAGACAAAGAGGATCGGCGTCCAAGCCTGCCGAGCCAAACACAGCAAAGACGGGCTACTTACTGAGCACGCGGCTCAGCGACATCCGCCATTAAATGTGCTGGAAAAGAGGCGGTAAAGCAGATGTTTGTCGCTGACTGCTGGAAAGAACGCGGGCTGACGGAGAGACGCGGGTCACCGTGCACACGAAGGTTTGATCAGCTCCTCTCAGAGACTCCGGACGTTTTCTTTAATCCACTCTGGCTGTCTGCTCCATTCGATCAGTTAGGACGGGTTTCATAAGAAGCTCTGAGCGCCTGTGATGTTCCTGGCAGCCCAGACATCATATAACAACTATAATTTCTCCTCTCATTCGCCTCAGCATAAAAGGCTCTTTCATGGAAATGCTTATGAAAAGGCAGCGAAGGCGTATCAGATTGAGAAATGTAATAGTTTTCACTGAAGCCATTTTCGGGAAAAAGGAGTCGGTGTTTGGCTCCGTGGGGGGGTGGATGGTGGACGGAGGTCCTGTCAGTGTGTGTGTGTGTGTGTGTGTGCTGTAGCTTTCGTGTGTTTCTCCATCAGTGTTTATGGGGCATTTAAAAGCCTCCAAATGTGCTGCGGTTTGCGGCCTACAAGTCCTCCTCCCCCCCTGAACCCTCCGGGCGAGCTGCCAGCGTGGGCTCGCAGTTAAAACAAACAGCACAGACACAGTGCAGTCAGAGTTATGGAGGAGGTTTTCTGCAGTGTGAGATGCTGACTCTATTCCTGGCTTGTAAAAAAATACCCCCAGTTTTATTTTTATCTGGCTGATAAAGGGATCCCATCACTTTTCTTTGGTTGCATTTCCGTGTAAATATTAGGTCGAGGCTCGCAGATCTTCATTCAGCCTCCACTTCCTCCAACGAGCAAAATTAAAAGGGATCAAACTGCCGGTCCTCCAGTTTACTGTCTGTGTGTTTGTACCAGCTTTAATAAGGCCCTTTGAAACGGGCACATCATGGAGAGCGATTTGTAGAGTTCACATCTTGTTGCAATCCTCCGTGGTCCGAATTCCACTTTGTAATTATGTCATTACTCTGTGTGAGTGATACAGTCAGACTAACGCTGGGATCAGATATCAGCCTAATAATGCTCACATCTTAAATACATTCCCGTGCAGTGTGTCATACTTTCCCTCTTCTCTCTGGTCATGTGACGCTTTGCAGCTCCTCTCATGAAAGCCCGTCACAGTTCGACGTGTAGTCTGGCATTCGTCGCTCACTGACTCGATGTTGACGCGATGTTTGACTACATGTTGGACCGGATCGATCAGAGCGTGTGCAGCTCGCTAAAGACTTTACTGTTAACTCACTGACCTGAAGCTCTGAGCTCCATGAGAAGTGTTTGTCATGACGGCAGGGCTGAAACTTTGTCCTCAGCTTCTTTCTGTGTAAGAAAATGTCACTTAATTAAAACCTCGGAGCGCTCGACCACCGACCCGGACGCAGCTTCTCTAATTGAAAGGAAGTAAAACGTGCTGAACGGACACTTTTCAGCTCAAACGCTGGAAACCGGCCTGACTGGACGGATTTCAGATGCCGGACCGTGCTGCACTGTGACACTGTGCGGACGCATCTGCAGTCCTTTACGTCAGTGTTCTGCGGGGAGGCGAGGGAAGCACGGCGAGGGACAATAAAAGAAGAAATAATAAAGTGGTCGAGCGGGCCGCTCTGTCCTGGACTCCGTGAAGGAAGCGAGGATTAGAGGAGGACGCTCGCCAAGCTGACGTCAATCACAAACACCTCCTGCATGGGGGGAGTGTGTGAGGCTGAGAGCAGCTCCTTCAGTAACGGACTGTGCAAGAATGAGGCTACCGCAGGTCTTTAACACCAGCATGACGTATTTACTGCAGCAGCTCTGTGTCACTTCATCATCTTTATATTGATGCAGCACAACGCTTCACACCACGTGTTCAATAACCTGCATATTCAAAATGTCTGCATGTGACATGTGACAGATCTTACTATCTTATCTGAGCTTAGTGTGATCACTCAACAGACACTCAACCAGATCACCAAGCGTGTATTAATCCGCCGCTGAACATAGTCCTCAAACACGACACATCTGCTGCTGTTTGATGCAAGAACCGAGTTTGAAGCCAGAGAGAGGCGGAGTGGAAATACTGAGCGGAGGATCATCGAAGTGTTGATTTTGGACTTTGGTTGCATTTGATGACGGTAAGAAGAATCCAGACTAACGGACGGGCTCATGCAGCTAGCTGCTAAAGCTGCTAAAGCTGCTAAAGCTGCAGACTGTTAAAGGTGAGTGTGCACATAACGGTCAGATATCAGCTGATGAAGGTTTGCAGACACTCTTCATAGTATTTAAAATGCTGCACCTGATTAAAAAGAGGCCACAGGAGAGAACTTCCCCTTGTTTACTTTCTCACCTCTGCACGGCTGGCCAATCACAGCTTCAGGTGGGCGGGGACAAAACGAGATTCAACCACTCACAATGAGAAACGCGGACAGAGGCTGCGTCCGGCTGAAGTGATGTGACATGATGGAGCGGTAACGCTCTCTGCGTGTTCCTCCACTGTTCCTCATCATGTGAGATGATCCACCAGCTGATGTCTGTTGTCTCACGCAGCTCAAATTAAAACGAGCAGATTGTCTGATGAGTTCGAGTCTTTGTGGAAATAAAAACCACGATGAGACCACGACACACAACCCTGAAAACACACCGTGATGACACCGACTGACAGGATCACTGCAGACGCTTTAACATCCCTCCTCCTCTCAGATGTGGGCACACACACTCACACACACACACACTTCACACACACACACACACACACACGCAATGCTTCGAAGTCTGAAAAAGTTAATTAGAAAAAGGGACTTCTGAAAAGTTCTGCCCGACGTTCTGCTTTCACAATCCATCCCGGCTGCCGACTTTTAACTGAAAACCTCCTTTTTGCTGTCGACTCCGGCTCGATGTTTCTGTCACGAAACGAGATGAAAGTCGCTCCGCGGCGTTTAACAAACTCAAATTAATGCCCGCTGTAAGAGGCGCACTCTCAGATCCTTTCAGTCGAGTCTTAGGGGGCGAGCAGAATGCAACATTTGATCCTGAGAAGGCCTCGAGGTAACTCCAACCAGCTCAAAGATTAAAAACGTCTCTGATCCAAGACGACATGTCGGACGATGATGACAAAGGTGACGTCATCGAGTCAGGACCAGGAGCGACAACATGGAAGGTCGTCTACATCCAATCACAGCCTGAGCTTAATTAAAACGTCTGACAATGAAAGGCAGCTCAGTGATCCGCAGTTAACCAGGACAAGACGGAGACTGACAGCAACAAACTGACTGAAGTAACGTAATCAGAAGAAATACTCGAGTACAGCTGAACATAGTTACACAGCTGGGTACACTCTGACTCTGGCGCTGCTTCAAACACACAGCAGAGACTGAACTCCGGGTTGAGCTCGGCTCCTCGTTGATGTTGCTGGATGGCGAAAGAGGCTGTAAGGTTTGGACTTTGAAGCCGTGACAGTGATGAATGAGAGTCTGCGGAGGAAGAAAAGCCTCCACGGAGCGCTGACGGAGGGCGGAGTGCGACACGGAGCGGGACACGTGTCCTGAAACCAGGATCAGTGTTTCCAGAAAACAGAGAGAGTTAAACAAGAAAACAAAAGTAACTCAGCGCCGTGATTATTTTACTGACAGGTCTCCATAAATACGCTGAGCTCCTCTCGGGCCCTTTGCAGACATAATGAGCTGTGATGCCGGCTGTGATTCTGTGATTCTGAGGTGCGCGCCGTGGATCCATCGGAAATGTATTTTTTTGCGGGAGGTCACACAGAAATGGCTGACAGCACAAAAATCAGAGTAGTCACCGGTCAGACAGACGAGGGCCGGCGAGGGAGCGCGCTGTAATTGGAAAATGTTTTTTCTCCGTCAGTCACATGGTGACGTTTCCTGCAGACGAGGTCAGAGCCGATAATTGGATTAGTGATCACAATATTTTGCAGGAGGCGTCGGAGGGAGGGAGAGGGAGTGACGCAGGGCCGGTTTGGGTTTGACCACATTAAGTTTAGCTGCATAAAACCAAACACAGAAACAAAGAGGTGCAAATGTCAGCCTCACCTGCGAGTTGAGCAATCCTGCCGAGGGATTTGGACGTAGCTGCAGGCGGGACGGAGGTCTGTGTGCAAATGTTTAGGTTTCAGTTGGCGAAGCAGGAAACTCCTGAGAAGAAAAAAAACCTTTTTCATCTTTATAACTTCTGCTTATGTAAAAATAACATTTTCAAATCAATAGAAACAAGTTCAAGTTTCACTGGAACAAAAAAATATTTACAGTGTTCAGAGTTTGATGATTTAATATTTGATAGAAGTTTGTCTGCTAAACATCGACTGAAGATCAGCTCGATCAGTGAAGCCCAAACATCTGGAGCCTCTGAGTGTGTGTGAGCAGCTGGTATCTTGTCCATGTGTCATATGTAGATTTTCCTGATGATTGACTGACAGCTGAGTGTACGGGGGCGGGACGTCCTCTCCGGTCCGTCCACTCGCCCGGACCTGCAGCTGCTCTGTGTCTCAGTCAGTGTCGTCATATCGAGCCTCGCGTGTGGCACGCTGAACGTTTTATTCAGAACTCTGACTGTTAGTTAACGTAGGCGCCCTCTAGTGGCTGAGTTTGGTATCTACTGACAGAAATAGAATTTAATATTCATACCTGTGTTTTCATTTGTATCACCTGGGAATAAGAATCTTCACGTCACCTTAGAATGAGCGGGTCCTCGTCTATGGAGTCCGCCATGTTGAACGTTTCTACAGCTGCCCAGAAGGGACAAATGCTGTGAATGCATGCTTGAGCTGAGAGGGAGACGTGAGGAGTTTCCACTCGGTTGCGATCTGAAACGTCACCACGAGATGTTGCTACGTTCTGCACACACACCGGACCTCTAAGACCAGGCGGGTGTTTCCGTCAGCGCGTCGTAAATTTGACCTCAAACATTAAAATGAAGCTACAAACGACGTGTGTGTGTGTGTGTGTGTGTAAATTACAGAGTCCTGTATTTTATATTTTATGAACGCTCACGCTCCGTTAGCTTCATCGAGTTCAGCAGCTGTCAAGAATCATTCAACGAGCGAGTAACTCGATAAACAGAGTGATGAACGAAGCGTCGAACATGAAGCGGCGGCGTTCTGCTTTACGATTATGAACGAGACATTTTCTCGAGTCAAATAACGACGTTTCCTGCTTCCCTCACCGCCGTTCATTCATCAGCAAACGGACTCGAGAGAAGCCCGACCTCTCCGGTACCGCTGACCATCGACTGGCGTTTTGTTGAAATCCAATAATTATGTTGCAGCTAATCGCCGTCCATTATCCAGCCCGGGTTCAATCTGCAACAAACACCTCCACACACACACAGACATGATTATCTAATATACTGCAGGGAGGATAATTGCATAAACTAATCGATACCACCTCATTAGGAGAACTCTTTGGGCTAAAAAGGTCAATCTGACCCCCGTCGCGCTGCGTTCACTGTACGCCGTGTGTGCGAAGAGGAAAACATCGTTTCAGCGGTGACGCGTCACGGTAAAATGGCCGTGAAGCTGCTGTGATGGCTCCGTTCTGTTTGCAGACTACAGGAACGTTCAGCGGAAACAACGAGGACGATCTCTGCTGGTTTATTCCCCTTAAGAAGAAGAAATGACCTCGGCTGCAACACGACAGGTGTGTGATCTGTGTGATCTAACCTGAAGTTTTAGTCAGACTGCTCTGATGGCGTCTCAGAGCTGCTTCCAGAAATGTCTGTCAACGTGACCTGAGCCCTGCTGGCTGTTTACTCACCGCAGGGGTGCGTTCACACCGTGATTGTTTATTATCTCTTATGTAACGGCCTGCGGGGAGTCTGTTAGTCAGCGCGGCTCGAAGATTCACATCGGCTCCAGAACTTGGGTTTGTTTGGAGCTTCACGTTGTGCTGGTGGCATCAGATGATCGTCCACGTGTCTCAGGAGCACAGACAGATGACTAACATGTTTTCTGTGTGTTGTTGACGCGTTGTTACCGAACGCCGTGCATCAGGTAGATCTGCTCACCTCCAGCACGAGGTCACAGATTTGTTTATTTACGGACACAGAACGGAAATCATCTGGCGTGGACGTGAGGTGAAGCAAACAAGCTCCATTCACGTACGAGATGATGTTCTCTAATGTTCATAATGCCATTATAATGTACACTGTGCCAGAGGAACATTATGTGCAAGGTAATTACTGGATTAAGTGTGTGCAGGGTGACAAAACAAAAGAACCGCCTGCATTCAGAGATTGTGTCGCTCCGCTGAGGCCTCGACGCTCGCTAACACTTTTCATTTTACAGGCTCACCACGTCACGAGAACTCCAGTTATTAACTTGGACATAATTTGGTGCCAAATTCAGCCAAAATGAGCCGACCTGCTGCACAAATAACCACCGACGAGACTCCAGGCGGCTTTTCAGTGTATTAATTGAAGCCAAATGTCAGTTTAGTTATTTCCAGGAAACATGAAGAAATGAACGGAGCCGTAAAATAAAGAGTCACTGTGATTTTTCATGTTTCCACGTGCAGGACGGACCGTGACCAGAGACGCGCCTGGTGGTGGTTTCTGGGTAAAATTGTGTTTAGCGTTCAAGCTAGGCTAAAAGGTTCATGCAAAGTGTTTCTGTTGCTTTAAGAGATCTTAAATCAGTTTGTTGTGTTTGAGAGAACCTGACAGACAGAAAAATGAAGAGCTCCATCCTCTGTGGAAGTAACGCAGTCTGCTCCAACATGAACTCCACCCAGAGCTGAGCTTGGTCTCAACAGATCTGTCTTCAGGAAGGAAGGGCATCGATCTGCAGCCCCTCGTGCATCACCCGACGTGAACACATTCACCAGTGAGACGGCTTGCATCATATTTTCATTTTATTCCTAGTATAAGAGACATACAATGGTATTCTGTGAGTCCAAATTCATAGTAATTCAAGAGGCGTAGCCTGGAAATCAAAACAAAAAAAACATAATACTGAATCAATGAGACCCCGCCCAGAGAGAATGTATTTACACCAAATCAAATACTGATCGAGCTTCAAGAGGCGAGACCGCGACCTCTCCCGTACAATCTGTCACCGGCAGATTCAAATAAAAAACAACAAAAAAACATGTCCGCTCTTCAAACACTGTAGCTGCCACAATTCCTCTTATGAATCATCACGGTCACGACCTTAAATCAACTCGGATGTTTTGTATTTGTTGCTCGAAAAGCTATTTAATGCTCCGCTGCCTGTTAATGTCCAAATCAACAAACTGTGGTCGGACGTATTTTTCCTTTTATTAGTTTCCTGGAGGTGGAGTGTGAACGGTAAACTTTAGATCGGGTCAAACGAGCTTGGGGGGGAATTTCAATCGATAAACATCCACTCTGAGATACAGTAAATAGCGTAGTGCTGTTTTTTTTTTCACAGAATTGATCACAGTTCCAGCCGACCGTGGCCGGAGTGACTCAGCGGAGAGTCTTGAAGCTGTGACTTTGTTCTACAGGCGGAGGCGAATCCCCCGGAGAGCGGGGAAACCTCAGCGGACGGCCTCCACCGCGACGCCACGATCGCATCGATCCGATACCGCGTCGGATCGGAGTTCATTGCACTTCTCCACGTTTTCCCACACGCCTCCTCAACACTCCTTGTTTAGTTACTTCCTATACTGCTGACACCTGGTGACACAGGTGAATCAAACTCTACAGCGGTAACCATCGCAGAAGTCAAAACAATATGGTGAAACATTATTTTTAACTACTGGAACTAAAAAATGATTTCTAATCAAGCCTCTACGACGACTTCTACAACGGCTACGCGTCTGTAGGTGACAACTTAAGAGGAACTGTGAACGGCTTCTTTAGAAACCCAAAAGAGAAGCGAAGAAGAAAAAAACACAAAGTTGACAATGGCACCTTATACAGGGGGAAGTGACACCCAGTGGAAAGTGACATAATAACGTTGGAGGCAGTCGAACCTGAAGGTCTGCAGTCTCAGGCGGCGTGTACTCACACTCCTAAAGAAAAGTTCAATCTGCAGGCTCACACTTATGGGATAAAAAAAACAACAACAAACGAACAAACAAAAAAAAACGAAGGGTTTCATTCCAAAACACTGAATCCATCTGCGGAAAATAAGAGTGTTAAATATCTCTCAAAATAACTCAATCTGTTAAAAAATAAAGGTATGACTGGTTAGTGAGCGCGACAATCATACCCGCGGTTCAGTTCATCAGAACCGGTGACGAATCTCTCGTTCTGGAATGAAACTCTTCAAATATACAACAGGATACTGTATGACACGTACTGACGACCATAGAAAATGAAACACCTACAATATACTGTAGCATAGTAGCCATCTGAGCCCCTTGCATTAACCCCTACCCCCATGTCACACACTATTATTAAATAAGGCACACATTTACACATACAGTTAAAATTTTGGCTAGTAATTATTCCTTTATTTACAACCAATAGCCACAAAGTTAATAATTAGAATAACTGCAGTCCAGTTCTATGTTTTTTTTTGTTTCTGTTGGTTCTGCCAGACGGCGCGGCGTCTTTGGGTCCAGGATTCAGTTTGTTTTTGTTTTACTTCCGTTTCCGAGGATGTTTCGACCCATGTTCGATTTGTTGGAGCACCAATCTTTGAGAAACATTCTTGAAGGAACTTAAATGGACCCGATTTGCGTCACTTCTGACCTGACATCTGCCGGGACGGGGAGGAAAAAAGAAAAGAAGAGAAGAGAAAGAAAGACGAGTATAGCTGCTTTGTTGAAGTTTTTCCTTTCTCTCTCGTCGACGTGACCGAATTCGGTTCAGTGTTAATTAGCCGACTGACGATGGGTTCTACTGATGAAGTGCGTGATTTGGTGTCCCTAAGATGTTTCTTAGACGGTTGTGGGGGATCGTTTGATATGCCCAAAGATGAAAGAGTATAGTAAGGCAAAGACATAACTACTTTCAGGGGAATCTGCTGACTTTTCACCACAGGTTACATATACTGCATATGTATATGTATACATATACGGTGTGGATATAAACACACATATATATACACACACATGCATAATATAAACACATTCGAAGGGTGGGGGCGGGTGGGGACTGGTTACCAACACTACATCAGAAAAAGTTAAGCAAAAGCATGAATCTAAGCATCGCAGGAGCCTCTGGCTTTTTAAGTCTTCATAGATGACTGATGTGTAAAAGTTCTTCCAACATCAACGCGCCCAAAAACTAAGTTGCATCGTTAAATCCACACTGAGGACATTGGCAGCCTAATATAAGGAGGTGGCATCACGTCACCCGAGTCAGCAGTTCTATAATAAGCGAGTAGCTGAGCAATACCAATATGGTACAAAGATATTCGTTGGACAAAAAGAAGAGGGCAAGAACAAGTTTGGTTGAGGCTTTCGTCCACAGTGACACTGGCTGCCACGCGATTGGTTGTGTTTTCTCGTGAAGATCTGCCAACCTCGAACCGACTGGATTTCTTCAAAGGGAAGTTCCTTTAAGAGGACACAATGAGGGACGCTCCCTCTCTAGTCCAGGAGTGCACCTCCTCTCAGTAGTTGAACTTTCCCTGCTGGTTGACCGGGGACGTGGCGGGTATGAACAGGGGCTTGGGAGGGACGTCGGGTTTCAGAGAGGAGGCCCGGCGGACGATGGCGCCCCTGTGCGGGACCTCCTGCTGCTCTCCGTTGTAGCTGTGCTGGCGCGCCAGGTAGCCGTTGGGGATGAGGGGGTAGTGAACCTCGCAGGCGCTGCCTGTCGAGTTCATCCGCGCCAGCAGGGGAGGCGGCTGGTGGGGTCCACCGTTTCGTTGGTTGAAGCTGTGCTGGCGAGGGATCATTCCTCCTCCACCTACTCCTCCGACTCCACCTCCGCTCGGCATCTTGGTGGCTGCAGCGATCAGCGAGTGCCTCTGGGAGGACTGCCTCCTCTCCAGCGTGGACTGGTGGTGCAGGGGAATGTCCGGGGGAACATCCATGCGTCGGGTGAGGCTGTCTCGGGGTAAAGTGGACGAGCTGTAGTAAGGTGCTGATTCTGTCTCGGGAATCTGAGGCTGGATGCGGTTGGCGAACGCTAGTTGACCTCCGCCACCGCTGGCCATCAGACCCGACGGGCTCATCAACTGGGAGTTCTTGCTGCCGCCAGAATCGTGGATGTGCTTCAGGAGCTCATCCAGCGAGGTTACCTCCATCACCTTCTGAGCGTAACCAGGGTAAGGTTGCTGAGACAGCACGCGCTCAACATTATGGATTTTGCGTTCTTCTGGATGGAGGTGACCCCCAACGAGTGGCTGTCCATTGGACAGGCCGTGGGAGTACGGGAAGACCTGCTGGTGAAGCAGGGCTGAGCTGGGCCTGGAGCCGATGTTGTGGGACTTTGGTTCCTTGGCATTGTTGCAGTTCTGGTTCTTCTCCCACTGGTTCTTGAAGGCTTTCATGCTTTTGATGGGCAGTTCTGGGGTCGAGTCAGGTGTAGGCAGTCCAGACAGCTCTGAGGAATGGTGGAGGTGGTGGTGATGGTGGGGGTGGACCAGGTCTCCCATTGTCATTCCATGGTGATGGCCGTTTCTCCTCTGAGGATGATGCTCCTTGCTGTTGGCGAAAAAGGAGTTGTAGATCTTTGGAGAAGACACCTCCAGCTTCTCGTCTTTACTCTGGCTGTCCAGGAGGCCGTTGAGCTTAGCCAGACTGCGAAGGGACAGGGCGTGCGGGATCGGGGCCTCGGGATCCTTTGACAGCTTCTTGGTCTTGTGGCCCGTGTGGTTACAGTAGCAGGAAACCAGGAAGCCAGAGAGGAAGGCGCCAAGGACAAAGGCCACCAAAACACAAGCGATCAGGAGAGTATAATGGACGCTGTGATTGGTCTTCTCCAGCTCTGGTGGTCGCCTCACGCCTTTAAAACAGAAAAATAATGGAGGTTAGAGCTTTCCTGACTGAGCCAGAAGAAAAAAAACACATTTTCTAGAGCTAATATAGGTCAAGTAGCAGCTGGGACAGACAGGTTGTGTTTACAGGGGCTTCACTATGTGGGAAACAGCATGGGAGAGTGTTTGAACTGAGCT
The DNA here is from genome assembly GCA_014281875.1 of Nibea albiflora. NCBI lineage: Eukaryota > Metazoa > Chordata > Actinopteri > Sciaenidae > Nibea > Nibea albiflora. Next base: position 24,997,668 of record CM024804.1, on the reverse strand, counting down.
CTTGGCTTCCTTTCCTTCCACTGTTAGTAGATCAATACAGTCTTTCTTTCTAGGACCTATGCTTTCCACTCAGGCTGGCAGAGGGCGAGCGCTCTCCCCAGTCAGCGAGAAATCAACTCTGAAATGAGTTAGAGCTTTAAATATTGATAGAAGCACAGCAGCAGGAACCTGATGTCATTTTCACAGACTCTGCTTTCCAACGCGAGGATCAGGGGCGAGAGCACCTGGTATGATGAACGAGCCAAAAATAACAGGTCTAACCCAATCGCTCACCGAGTGTGGCGCCGTTGCCAACGCGGACTCAAATGAGGTTGTCAAATTCTCTTTCAAAACGATGCAGAGGGGACAAGTCGGTGCAACGGTGCACCAAAAACACACACAAGGTTACTTAGCTGAAGTAAATCTACCGTGCAAACGTCCTTGGGTGATGTGACCCTGGCACTGTTTGTCTAACGGCGTGAAAGGCAGCGACTGTAAGAGGAGTGAAACCTGCCACCTCTCATAATCAGAGCTCATTTGCAAGAGGCTGCTGCCATCTGTGGTGTCAGACCCTTCTCTCCGCCCTTAATGACAGTTTCTGTGGAACTGATTAGTCTGCGGTGGGGGGACAGCCGAGCCGAGCCGAGCCGAGCCGGGAAAAAAAAATGCAGGTGTTCCAAACGAGCTAAACTCAACGGCTAATGAACGCTTCACCGAGGAATGAAAATGGGAAGCGATGATGTCTAAATCAGGCTTGATGACGGTTCATGAGATGTTCGGAGCGATGGTGATGAGGACGATGAGCGCTGCATGAAGGGAGATCAGCTGAATAATTAGGTCCGCATTAGAGCCAATTTCAATCTTTTCTCTGAATTAAGTGACCCGGACTCGACATAATGAAGGCTCCAGAAATTCATCACAGAATGAGTTACGACGTGGTGATATGGATCTAATCTAGCCGGGTTTAATGTATAATCTTATTTTTAGTGATAGAACAGCTGAGCTCGGAGATTTTAAAGTTTGTGTTCAGAGATTTCTTCCCAAACACAATAAATATGTTGGAAAACAGTTTTTAGTCCAGGATTTTAACGGAGGCTTGGTTTGAGTTTTTGACCGTCGTCATCGTCCAACGTGGATTTTGTCGTAAAGTTTTAATAAATCATCCTCCAAGATCACCTTCATCTCTTTGTGACCGCAGTGAGCTGTTTCACAAGAGGATTGAAGTTTGTGGACGTGCCAGAAATAAGATTACTCTGACTGATTGGCGTGGGCACTTTGGTAAACATCTGCAGACCTTCTGAGACGAACACCTCCGAAGGATTTTAGGATGGATGGCGTGCATAAAATCTCCTACATGAACTCCTGAGACGGTGAGGCCGCGGTGAACATTATTAAAAGTAATGAGTGTGTGTTAAAAGAACCATAAAGGGTTCAGGGAAAAATCTGATCAGAGACTTCAGTGAAATCTCATCACGGAGCCACGAGAGACAAAAGCACAAATGAGTAAAGTCTAAACTCATTTCCTTAAGCCTCCAAAGGCGTCTGACGCCGCCGTAACTACACAGCGCGTGATACGGAAAGACAAGTCATTTCCGCCCTGTCATCATTACGGCTCTAATTTGACAGAATCTCATTACAAACAGGCGGAGGAAGGAGAAATTTGCATCCAACAAGGTTTATCTCTCGCCATGACGGATCTGTACACAGCTTCTGGCCAACAAAGGCAGTTTATTATTTAGGTCATGAAGTTAGTGAGGAACACGGTCACTTCTTTTCTCCTCTTCATTATCTGCTGGAGCAGGTGGAGGCTTGTTATCAGAGCTACATCCATTTTCGGGGGTGCTTTGCTTCCATCTTCGTCCCTACAGGGAGAGATTCTGCGCTGCGCGATAATCTTTCTGGAAATAACGCTCAGAATAGTTTCCAATTAAAAAATGCTCAATTTTTAAGACATTTGTTCTCATGATTGCCTCGACTTATGACCACATTAAAGAGTCATAAATCATAATTGCATCCCAGTGGGAGATGCAATCAGAAGTGATGCTGCAGCGAGCCTCTTCTTTTAATCTCGGACATGCCATCACAGGCCAATCAGCTCTGCAGCACGCTCCATGTTTGAGGCTCTAACCGCTCAGCGTCGCGGCGGCATGCGGCTCTCTGTAACGAGCTGCTCTCCTCTCTGCGTGCTCTCTGCCTCCTGAGGCTTCCCGGTACCTGTGAGTCATCCGCTCCCTCCGGACCGCGACACCTCCCCTCCCTGACTCCCCCGACAGTGGCTGCAGGCCGGTGGAGGAGTCCCCTCCTGGTTTGAGGGGGATGAGTCAAGTGCCGCAACAGGAGGGGGGGAGGGGGTGAAACGCGCAGCTGAGGTAAACAAATCCAGAAGCCTACGAACGACCTGTCACAACATGTTGCATGAGCGGACCAGATGACTCAATCACCGGGCATGTGGGACATATGGTGCCACTGGTCACAGTGAAATTAAAACCCTGTGAATCACAGCGCCGGCCTGGCAGGCTGCTAGGTGGCGCACAGGAGGTGCTGGCTAACCGCGCACGCCGACGTCTGGAAGCCTGAAACCACACTAATGTTTTTAATTTAGAAAAAGTGGCTTTCTAAATAATTAACACGGCTTCATGACTTCCCCTCAGTGTTTACATAGCTTCAGAGTCAGTGCTCCTCTCGAACGTCGTCACATTGTATTCCTGTGTCAACTCTACATGGTCTCAGCTCAGAGGAGGCTTAATATAGAGACACCAAGTCTGCCAAAAGGTAAAAAGACAGATGGGCTGCGTGAGTGGAGGCAAGGGGAGAGAGAGAGGGAGGGAGGGAGGGAGGGGTGAGGATGGTGACAGCCACGGGGAAATAAAAAAAAGAAGAAGATGAAGGGATGAAATTCAACCTCAGTGACAAACTGGTGGAGGGCTCAAAGATCCAAAGAGGCAGAGGAGGAAAAGAGCGAAGATGAAAGCTGGTGAGAGCGTGTGCACGCCGAGGATGTGAAGATGGAGGAGGAGGATGCGGAGACAGACAGACATGATGGGGTGAGTGACAGACTGTCACTCTGCCGGGCGTTTGAAGGCTGCTGCTGCTCTGCGGCAGCTGTGATACGGATGGAGAACAACCCTCGCGCTCCTCCGCAGAGCGCCGTAGGAAGAGGAGCGCTCTGCGGCTGCGTTTGCGTCGTTAAAAATAGACGCTTATGTAAACAGGAAAAGTTTTTGCACGCCGTTACGTCGTGCTAATTGGCGACGAGTTCTTGCATAAGAGAAATAAAGTGTCTTTTCTTTTTTTCTCCTGCAGGTGATGAAGTCTGGAAACAAATTACAATGGAAGTGACAACTTCTCTCAAGCATGTGAGTGATTAAGTAAATGGCTGCTGTCGTTCGCGAGCTTCCCACAGACGTCTTAAATCGACTTCATTAACAATACGGCACCCGTAAGCTTTTCCATGACACCAATTACCGGTAATCTGAACACTTTGAAGCGTTTCACGCTCGACGCTGAGAGAACTTCTTTCTGCATCTCTTGCAGGACATTAAAGCATCAGAACTTTAAAACATTATGCCAGGAAGGAACTTTTATTTAAACACTTTCAAGGTCAGATATGAAATTATTTAAAACAAGACAACTTCTTCCTCTTCCAGAACTTCCCCCTCCCTCGCCTCCTCCCTCGCCTCCTCCTCCCTCGTATCGGGCCTTTCCTCTGGGGTGCGTTTAAATCCTTAACCTGGAGAACGACTTGTGTTCTATTTTTTTGGCGCATCAAGTGAAGACGTTTCAAAATAGCTCTAATTAGTTTCTGCTTCCGAAAGCTTACAAGTGCATGTAATTGTTCCCTTAATGGCTACTCTATCCCGATGAGGAGCCCAACAAGAGGAAGCGGCCCCCGGGCTTCGTAGGCGAGCATTATCCCGCTAATGCAGGAGATTTATTTCTTCTACACCAAAAATAACAAATTTAACTCCTCAAAGACGCCCCGAGGTTGAAAGATTGGAACAAATGAATTATTTTTCTGTTTCCAATCCGGGTTGAAAACGTGCAGCAGCTCTGTCCTTGCTGCTGTGAGCTTCAGTAATGTGACAGTTTTTATACCTGATGTGTGTGTGTGTGTGTGTGTCATGCTCTGTTTGCTAACCATGTCTGTCAGCACACACACACACACACACACACACGCGGGGTATATATATGTGTGTGTGTGTGTGTGTGTGTGTGTGTGCAGGGGTTCTGGCTGTTGACTGAGTGAATTCAATCATGTACACTTGTTATTAGGAATTTGCATAATATTCCACCTCAGTGCTCAGCCAATTGGACGCGGTTTAATATATGCGCAGCAGCTAAGGTGATACGGCGTAATGTAACAGATCCAGTCCAATTGAAAACTGCCGCTGACGAGCGCCGCGTCTCATTCCAGAGAGCGCAGATTTCATTACAGCTTTCCTGATGGAGTACAGGTGAAGCGGGCGTGCTCCACCTCTGCTTCAGAAGGAAAGGGAAGCACACATCAAACAGGAAGTGGTCGCTTAAAGGGGCGGTTCATTTTCTCAATTCTGCCACGACTCCAGCGCGTATGTTTAGTTTGACTCGCCTGAAGCGAGAACAAACTTCAATGTAACTTCTTAATTTTTATTGCATTGGAGTGGAGGCAAATTCATTATATTACAATAATGAATAGAAATCTGCAGCCACTGGGGTTAGACATGTTATCTTGGGGTGAACCGACCCTTTAAAAAGTGAACATCTAATTAACTCATCCAGTCATGAGAGCAGCAGCACATGCACTGACGTCCTTTTACAGTTTTCTTGTGTTTTTTTTACATGCAGTTGCATCAGAAACTTAAAGAAGAAGAAGACGACGAGCTGTTTGTTGCCATTCAGCGGCTGGTGAAGCAAAAATGGTTCCAATGCGAAAACTTTCAGGCTCTGCTGCCGTGATGATTTTCACACGTGGGAGCGGCACTGGAAGAATCTTGGCTTTACCAGCCGAACTTAAAGAGACAGTCCACACCAAAGTCAGTTTTCGCAGATCGTCCCGGCGCTGGATGAAGAACATGCACCAAACAGAAAGCTGAGGAACGCCCGGACAGTTGAACCTTACCGAGCGTGACATTTCTAAACCTAAATCATCGCCGCGTCACGTTAGCGCTCTGTCTTTGGGGTGAACTGGCTGCTTTAAGAGGAGATGGAGGAACTGCTCGCAGGCCACTCAAACACCTGCGCACAGTTTCAACCATCGGCTGAAAAAAGAACAAAAAAAAACTGGAAGGCAGATCATAAAAAAAGACGGTGAGGGGTCAGTGAGAGAGAATTCAACAAAGGAGGCAGGTACAGCTAAAAAAGCTTAGTAAAAGAAGAGAAGAAAATCAAACAGGCAGGTGAATTAACGGGAGAAAAGCTCCCCAGAGGTCAGTGAGACAGATTAAAGGGTAAGGGGTTAAGGCTCGGAGCTGCGTGGGGGGATCTGATCACTGCGGGCCCCCGTCTGGATCCTGTGACGGCTCCTGACACGAGCTGAGCTTTGACAGCCGACGCTGGAAATAAAGAGCCGGTGTGTGTGTGTGTGTGTGTGATGCCTTTAAGGTTCGTTTTTACAGCACATTGCAGAGTGTGTTTTTGTAGTAAAAACATGATGTCACTCATAATCACCGTAAAGTGCCGGTGAGCGGCGGCGGAGGGGAAAAAATGGCCTAATTCTGTGTGACCTTTAATGAGTGCCATTACACCATGACTGTGACTCAGGGAGCAGCAACGTTTCAGAAGGAGGGAGGTAACGGAGTGTGTGTGTGTGTGTGTGTGTGTGTGTGCGCATCACGGCCTGGCTTTGGATAAATCATGTAAGAGTAGCCAGCAGGGTCAACACAGATGAGCGAGCTGAATGTAAATGGACAGCTGGCGGTCCTATTTAACCGTCACGCAGGCGCCGCCTCGATCTGACCTTTAAATATCTAAAACTGTGTTTAATATTTGAACGTCCGGCTTCGCACGCCGTCCGCGAGGTGACGGGCGGGTTCAACACGACGGGCGATGTGATACGTGACGCTCGGAGCTGAAAGCTGCTTGAAGATGATTCTCCTTTTTTTGGGGTGAAACATTCGAATATGAAATCAGAAGAAACACTGACGTGGACTGAGGCCTCTCCGGGGAGCGTGGCGGTGGTTAGAGGTGACGCAGTCAGAGCCTGGATGATGCAGGCGGTGTCTGTTGCCATGGTCTTCACAAGTATAAATAACTCTTTAGGAAAGTCGCCCCCCCGTCCAGGACGCCGGCCCTTCCTCATGGAAAGGTTCAGCCCGAGTTCACTCCGCTCTCCCTCCTGTCGCCTTCTAATGAGTTTGAAAACGGCCGCTTCACTCGCCGCTGTTATCGAGCCATCTCCCCGCGCTCGTCAGCTAAATGATCTGCGAGCCTGTGTGTGTGTGTGTGTGTGTAACCCACGCTGCTTCACCTAAAATCTGCAGAGGAAGAACGGAGAGAACACAAACCAGGCCTGTGCAGCGGAGTTCTGCTAACACGCAGTTTTCCGTGTTCACACACACACACACACACGCGTGTGTGATGGAGGTGGGCGCTCTCTGGAGCAACCTGACTGCTGGCATTTTTCTAAATAGCAGCAGGTCAACAGGTTGCTGCCCTGCCTTTTAGTCTTCCCGGGCGTTTACATAATTGTAATGCAGCTACCCACATCTTTTTTTTTAATCTGTCCATAACTGACTACATGAAATCATAAAAAAGGATTATCGGGGCTGTGCGTGTTGAAGCTTTTGTACTTTACTGAGTTTCTATATCTCGCTGACATTTCGCGGATGAAGTGGATTTACAGGAGCTTCACTTCACTTCTTCAAGAGATGTTTGCTGACGGGGGAACTTTTGGAAGTTGGGGAACTTTTTCTGGAGCTGTCACGTCTGTCTCACCTGTCACACCAAATACATAAAGAAAGGTAAACATTTCTCCCACAGCCTGGAAATAATCCTGAAAATAAACCGTGGCTGGCTCGACGGACGCTCTTATTTTAAAGGATCATTTTAGCGCGGTGTCACATTTTCCTGTCTGCGTTTGATAGTTTCTGTTGTTTTTAACAGCAGGCTGTCTGAAGACAATGAAGCACTCACAACATTTAGTCAGGTAACTGTCACCTGCTCTCGTGTTAATTGGCTTGCGTGGACATCTGACCTGTCACTGTGCAAATTAACGATGGCTAAGCTTCAGGTTATCGTCACGGTTTCCTTGGACACGAGCATGTTTGCACGAAGCTTAAATTCAAGATCTCAGAGCTTCTTTTAAACCTCTGGGTCGAGTCTAAAGACTAAAGTCGGCGGATGTGCGGTGAAAGCGGCACGTCAGCAGCAGCAGCCGTCCTCCATCAGCGCTCAGCCACATCGAGCACTCAGAAGTGTTTTTAAAGCACTAACGGACAAATACGCAATTAATAATAGAACAGTTAAGCACTTTGTAGACGCACAAACACTTTGAGGTCAGTTCACGTTTGTGTGTCCTCGAACGAGGATGAGACGGATGAACACGGTGGGTGTATTCGTGTAAAGTGTAACTCTTCCTCAGGTGTGTTTGTCTCTCTCGATTGGCTGACACAGCTGCAGAGCGTCTACAGACAGGAAATGGGCAGGAAGTGAGAGATTGGAGCCCCTCTTGTAAGTGCGGTGCTGTTACTTCCACTCTGGCCTTATCAACCCGCCCGGCTCCTCAGATTGGACCGGCGGCGTCACAGTCTCTGGCTGAAATAGATTGCGTTGCTGTTTCTATTACCTCGTCGTCCTCCTCCTCCCCGCTGTCCAGCTCAGCTGGCTCGAGGTCCCTGCTGGTTATTTATTTGTTATGGGCTTTTCTCATTTGAGCCTGAGCAGCTCATCAGTGCAGCCGCAGAGTCTGTCTGCGTGAATGGAAGCTCCTTTCAACTGGCTGAGGATTTATGGACTCCTGACATGGACTTCTGCTCGTGTAAGCAAGCAGCAAGTCCAGGACAAAAGAGAACTGCTCCGTGCCGCCTCCACCTCCTCGTGGGAATGTGCTGCCGTCTGTAGAGTTGGAACAAAGCTCGGCTGCTCTTACGTGATGGTTTGAGTCAGAGAGACCTTTAGCTGCACTTCCTGCCACGGTTACGCAGCTTCTCTGAGTTTCTACTTTTTGAAACTCTGTGATGTTAATCAGCGTGAGTGCCAACTGTCAAATTAAAAAATCTAGGAAATAATGAGAGTCAGGCCTATAAAGATCAAGATGTAATTAAATATTCAAGAACTGGTTGGAGTTTTATAGGTCATGCCATTTATTAAGGTAGCTGGATGGCGCGGTGTAACTGTCGAAGAGTGTGTGTGTGTGTGTGCTGTGGCAGCTCTAACAGTGTGTGAATGATCCAGATGTGGAGAGAAAAACTCAGATTCGCTTTGACGTCTGTAATTACAAACACACAGTCCCACATTACAACCTTCAGAGCTACGTGATGACTCAGTTTATCGCTATAAGATTTATAAGATTTGTTGACATCACGATAAATTTGATATTTTTGGAGGTTCAGGACGGTTTGTCATTTTTCACCACACTCTGATGTTAGCAGCGGCTTGCCTTGATTCTTTTGGGGGGTCCACTCCTTTCTGTTAAACCAACAATGGTTCAAATCATCTACAACATCTATGGCCGTGTGTTGGAGCAGCCTGACATCGAGATGCTACCTGGCTTGTGCTCTGATTTTGTGTCTGAATATTTGTGTGCGGTTTGACGAGCCTAAATAAAAGATGAGGAGAGGCCTTCGGGGAGCAGTCCTGTTTAGAATCAGGCTCCTTACTTGATTTGAGGAGTTAATTAGAGCCGGTGCAGTATTTATTTCGAGTCATTAAACCTTCCGCCGCGTTGAGGACATCGAGATGTACGGCTGAGCGTAACGGGACGAGAGAACGGCCTCTAATATTCTTCCGAGCCGCGTTCCTCTCAGTTTAGTGAAGTTAATGTACGCTGCGGTATTCACTGATGGACACTCATCGTTCGGCGCCCTTCCACTTAACCACACGGGGCGCTTTAAGTTAGTGGAGGCATTAAGTGAAAGCTTCCTTGGAAATGACGTGTCACGTGGTGTAAACTGATGAAGCGCTTCCTGTTCACTTAGAGGTTGGTAAGTTAAGTGTTAGTGAGCTAATGAAAGAGATATTTCACCCTGGAAGAACGACGCACAGCGCGCACGCCGTCACGCGGCTCCTCGACAGGAGCCGCCGGTCAGGACTCATTTTCACCATCGGGAATTGCAAAGAGAGCGTGTGAGAGCCGAACGTCTCTCTCCACCCTCATTTTCTACATTAGCTGTTTGAAGTGAGTGCCGTCACCATGGCGACACGGGCTCGGAGGAGTCGGTGCAGGCATGCGTGCCATTCTGACAGAGTGAAACTGTTTTTTTTTGTGTTAGTGGTCAGTCTGGTTAGAAGAGGAAGTGTGCGGTGAGGCGTTCGGGGCCCAGCAGTGCAATCCCCCTGCAGAATTCACTGAGGACACACATCCCTCCCCCTTACCCTCCATCTCCACACTGATTGGCTCCGAGTCAGGTGACCCCTGTTCCCCCACTGGGGGCGGGCCATCAGGACCTGTACCTCTTTCAGGGTCACCTGCCTCCTTTGGGAATGCCGCCCCATGATAGGTTGTGCTGGCGCTTGTGGGTGTGGTCTTCCCTGTGGTTGTGACGAAGGGAGGGGGAGGGTAAGAGGAGGAGGAGGAGGAGGAGGAGGAGGAGGAGGGCAACAGAGTGAGTGATTAGTGAAATGTGAATCAGCCTGGACAATCAAACTTTCAGAGAGATGAGGGCGAGTCCTGAGTGGAAAGAAAAGCGTCACCCGTTAACATAAAGTGCTGAGCAGACTTTAACCCACAGACACAGTGATGAAGTCGACTTTAATACCCTCGCTCAGCCTCTGCAGGTGAGTTTACACTCCAGAATATTCTCAAATCTCCTTTCTTTTCCTGTCTCATAAAGTTTTGGGCAGGTTCCTAGTATTTAAGTCCTGGGTGAATACGCCGTCATGATTGGAGCGGCTCGGTCAGTCTCAGCTCCTCTCCTGAGTGTTTTCACAGATAAGTTGAAATAGATACTGGTGGGCTGCACATTTTTTCTCCGCCACCTCACCTCGCCGAGCCGTTTCACAGGAAACTCCGTCACCTTGAGGCAGACTCCCTCGCAAACATTACGGCGGGCCGCGCTTTGGATCGGTTTCAAACACACGGCTGGAGAAAACACGGCGGGCATTAGCTGCCACAGGCCTGGTATTATCAAACATATTTATCTCGATGACACACTCCACATCTTGATTGCATTATTAGCTCTCTGTTGTCCTTGAGGTTTTTTTTTTCATGCGAGCAGCATGCTGCTACTGGCTCGGGCTCCCGCGCTAATAAGCCGGCCATAATGTTAGCGTTGTGCTAGATCTCACACCCAGACTGGAGCAGGAAAAAACGAAAGGGCTCGTTCTCTCTGTCTCACTGCGAGCCAGTTGACAGCGTTCACTCTGAATGAGGCGCCCCGTCAGCTCGCCATCTGCGCTGGGCAAATTAAAACGTACACCGGGGGGTGTTTGGCCCTGACGCCTCGGACAACAGCTCCAGGACTTCATCATTACTTCAATTTATAACAATTGCGTGCACGTAGAGATCACACTGTTTGTCCCCTTTAACTGTTGATAAAGTACCAAAAGGAAAAGAGGAACGTTTGATTAGCTGCACGCGAGGCGTTCGTCTCGCACCTTCCTCCTGCTCGCTGCGACTGTTTGGGTGACAGCGAAGTGGAAGAAAGGAAAGCGTCCCTGGCTTTATTGTGCTTCCGAACGGGGAGAGGAACCTCCTGTGTGACAACAGCTTTGTTCAGCATGTGGAGTGTTTCATTGTGTGGAAAAGCTGATAATTGATCTTCAGTGTTGGAGACTTAAAAGGATTTTTGTGTGATGATCAAAAAACAAAACAAAAAAAACAGCAGAGACAGAATCTGACTGCGTGATGAAAACTTCAAACGGCGCGGCGAAGCGTCGGGGTGGCGAGCGCCCCGCAGGATTAAGCAGGAGGGGACGCTCATCAAGACTCGCTACCGACTGAGTGGTAATTCCTCCGGCGGGGAGGCTTCACGGGCCGCTGAGGCGCTGCGGGAATGTGTGCAGGTTCGGCTGAAGCCTCCTCCGGCAGACAAAGTGGCCTCTGTTCTGAGAAAGAGGCTTGAGGGACTCGCGGGATGGATGGTTCTGCTGAGCCGTAATGGCCGACATCTTCTGGCGTGACGGGCTCAGTGATGATACTAATCACCGCGTTGGATCAACCACTGCTATTAGCTCCCTCGTGTCCCAATTTGTGCGGTGACAAAAGAGATCTGACTTTGAGCGAATCTTTAAAAACTCCTCAGAAAGCGGAGGCGGTCGCAGATAAAAGTGATTGAGGCTCGGCCGACAGCTATCTGATAGGAAATGACTGGTTTTGAATGATGCAGTGTTAGAGGAATTGTCTGAACACCACCTCCTCAATCTTATCTGAAAGCTAGCCAGCTCGCCCGCATTTTCTATTTCTATTCTGGCCGTGCCGGGGGCTGCACCGTGCGGCCAGCGGGGGAGTAATGGGACGTGACAGGGATGATGATCCTTCTTGATACAGGGCATTAGGCAGCCCGGCCAGCAGAGCTCCTGGTCCTATCAAAATAAGTGATGCTTCAGACAATGGCTGCGATGTTTAAGCCGTCACACTGGCTGAGGAAGAGAGGTGGCCGCTCAGGCCTCGGTAAAATATTCTGCAGCTGTAAAAAGTGCAGAAACATTTACTCTGGAGGCCTCGCTGAGCGAATCTGGTGCTCTGAGGAGGTCGAGATCACATGATCAGATGATCAGACGGGTTGTAAACAGACTTCGGGTTTTATCGAACGTGTTGTTGTTGTTGGTGAGCGTCTCTCTGACTGAAACTGACCGACTGCACTGCGCTCGCCGCAGCTGTTTCACCATCACGAGTGCCTCTGGATAAACTTTGGGTTTGTTTACAATCTGTCGTCATCTGAACCGCTCGTGTACTTTGTTGTAGTGATGAAACAGCATCCGAGGACCTCAACAGCTCCACTGTTTGAGTAAACTGTTAACATTACCAGAGCCAAGCGCCTTCCTCTCACTGGCTGTAAAATCACGGTTGTTGCTGGACACAAACCGGCTGCTCCGACCTTTTTATAAGGAGGTAACTTCTAGTTAACTAGTTCCCCTGCTGAGTTAGCGCCGTTAGCGCTCAGCCGAGGCGGTTAATTACGAAAAGATAAAGACGTGTTCACTGACCATACGCCGAGTCGAGCGCCGTGTTTTGCTTGCGAGTGGTCGCCAGGACATCTGGAGAGAGAGAGACAGAGAAATTCAAAATGACGTCAGCGTGTGTGAGGTTATGATTCCCGAGCTACAGCTCAGTCATTTCTAATGGGAGACAAAGTATTGTTGGATTTGGCCTGTTTGTGGCTCTGACGGCTCGCTCTGTCTTCTTATGTAAAAACACTTAATGTGAGCGAACGTTTAATTAAGACTGAGACTGACATAAATACATCGTGACGCTCCGTTATGATTGGCCGGTTTCTCTCTTTGTCTATTATGTATAGACAAATAGAAATAAACAGAAATAAATAAATGTTTTCATCTTACCGTGGCAGATATCGGGGTGTTGATGGTAACCGTCCTCCACATCCTGTTCAAACCCGCCTCTGAAGAGCAACACACACACACACACACACACACACACACACACACACACACACACACACACACACACACACACACACACACACACACACACACACACACACACACACACACACGGCAACAGAGACAAAGAGGCACATCAGTAAATTTGCATCAATACCCGACTGTCCGTTTCTAACAAAGCACCTCGTTGAGTCTTTCCAAAATTGGTTTCATTGATGCGGGCTGCTTGCAGACGGGGGAGGTAAGTGCACCGTAACAAAATTTAATTTGTTTTGTGTCTGGCTGAGGTCAGAGTGTCTGAGTCTCTCGCATTTGTTGTTAGGACGCGGCGGTGGCCGGACCTGAAGGGAAGAATCAGGCCTTGGATCTTCTCACGAGGTTGTATATTATCAGTTTTGTGGATGTTCAGCAGATTTCCAGAGTTTGTGATGAGAAGTTATAATTTACTTCTGTGTGTCCTCACTTTCCCTCGGCCTGCCTTCATGTTTACACACACACACACACACACACCTCGTGTAGCTGCACTGTATTTTAGCACACTCAGGCTCGCCGCCGCCGCTGCTGCTGCTTGTGAAATTGGTACCTCTGCGTTTGTATGACTGTTGAATGTCAGTGAAAAGTAGTCTGGAGGGAAGTGCGTCGATTCAGAGCGACTGACACCAAAACCTGTCATTTACCGCTGATATATTTTCACATTGGCTGATGGCACGGTATCAACAACACATCCAGATTTCAGCAGGAGGAAAAATGAACCCACAGATGGAAATGTTTGCTCAGAAGCAGTTTAAGTGTTTCCGTGTGGACTGTCAGGGGAAAAAGGTGTGCAGAGCCGAGACCTGAAAACCTTTTCACGACCCGCTCCACCTCATGCAAGAACATTGTGATCGAACGATTGTGGGAATCAGTGCACAGTGAGAAGTGGAAGTTATTGTCAGAGTATTTATTCTATGTGAACAGAAACGGGCCCAGGACACGACCCTGTGGGGCTCCTGTGATGGTGATGGAGGATGTAGCAGTGCTCACAGTGAATGAAGAGTGGAGGGATGTTGAAGTGGAAGAGGATTGGATCTATTGGAAGATTGATTTCATGCAGAGGATGATGGATGGATCGGTTGTTTGTGATTAAATCTGATCAAATCGACTCGAAAACTGAGAAACATTTGATCAAAAAGGGGAAACAAAAGCTCAACCGTGTCAAATAAATCCTTCAAAAACTGTTTTTACTGTGAAATTTCTGCCATTCTGAACTCGCTGCTGTGCAAGCCAAATCCTCTAAATTCACTTTTCTGAGCCGCTCTTCCAAACTGACGACAAACCCCAATCTGATAATTATTGATTTTCTGCTGCTCTGGGTACGATTGATACGCCGCACTCCCTCCAACAGACGCGTCGTCTTTCACCTCGGAGTCAATCAGAAATCAAAGTCTCATCCACGCGAGCCCGCTTTTCGACGGTTCAATAACGAGATTGAGTCGACGCACGGTGGAGCGGAAGCCCTTCCAGCGAAGCGGAGCGCCACATCGACGCCAACAATCTTCCCACACGTCGTAATGAAGCAAATAAAAACAGACACGGACTCATATACTCCACGAGCACAAGTGTAATGATCCAGTATTCACACAGAGATACTTTGTGCACGCAGGCATGCACGCCTCCTCTATAACAAACCAATTAGTTCCTTATATAACCTAAACACAAACCTACAGCTCGCACAGATTATATGCAAACGCACCCGTCTATAATTAGCAAACAAACTTCTCTCTAACACACACTTCCTACACAGACGCAAGACAAACACACGATGTCGTACATAAATTCTCAGATTCCCGTCTCGAGATCCTGAACACAAACATACGTCTCGGCTCCGGAGAGAAACAACAGATGTCTAAATTGGAACAGCCGAAAGTGTGAGAGCGCCGAACTCAGCTGGAAGAAGCAGAAGAATCAGCTCAAAGAATTAATCACCTCCATGTCTTCAGCGTGTGTGTGTGTGTGTGTGTGTTCAAGCCATCGACTGTCAGGTATAGTGATGTGTGTTTGTAAAACCTGCTGCCAGGAGGCTGCACACACACACACACACCTGCTGCACTAACTTCCACCTCTTTTTACTCTCCTGCAGTAAAGTTCTTTGTGGAGTGATTTGGTGTTAAGACAGACGGTGATTATCAGACGATGCCAGGCTGGTGCCTGGGTTCATGTGAAGAGTGAAAATCTATCATTAGAGGAAGTATTTTTACAGCTTGAGAGCAGTTTGTGTTTGACGTCACGCGCGGAGAGCTCCATAAATGGCGATCGTATCTACGGCGTCGTTTTCTTTGGTATGAATCAGAGCGAGATGTTTTCTTAAGTTTAAGATTTGAGTTGTTTAAAGTCAGTCAGCGTCACCGCGTTCACACGAAGCTTTGGCTAACGTCAGATTCATTATCACAGCTGCGAGTCCAAAGGTTAGGACCAGTTCAAGCTAAGTGATGACTTCCTCTCAGACTGCTCGAATGAAAGAGGAGAAACTGTCCAACGAAAAGATTAGAGGACACAAAAACACAATTCTGACCTTCAGAGAAACAATGAAAACAAGCGAGAAAGTCACTGTAGAGACGCTCCATGCGTCTGTGTTCACGGATATTTATGAAGAAAATGCAAATTAAAAAACTGTAAGTGGCAAAAATCTGATTAGAACTTTTATTTTGAAAAGACCTGACGCTGCAGCATCCTCCTGTGCTTCCTGTACTGCAGACAGAGCGTCGCTGCACGTCACTCCCTCTCTCTGCGTCACCATAACGACTGATAGAAGGACGAGTGTGTTCTGGATGGACCAGATGAATTCATTCATGCTCTTTTCTCTGGTTCTTGATGGCTGCAGCAGGTCATCGACAGATTCTGGCTCATTCCTCTCGGTAAACATTGAAGAGAACCGAATCTTCCACACAGAGTTTTGTTAACTAGCAGGACGACGGGTCACCTTTGTGCTTGTTGGGAGAAAAACAACAAAAAAACATGGCAGACTCGTCGGCACTGTTCACCATAATTGACCTTCTCTGGCGTTCATGCACACGAATAAACAGTCGAAACGCGACCGTCAGGCGAGAATTCATTTTGTTCTGCTCGACTTTCCAAACACGAGGAACTGCTGGCTGTCAGGAAGCAACATCTGTCTGCTTTTCCAGTTTGGGTTCATGTCCTGAATCTGGCTCCGTTACACTGAAATGATTTGGTAGCTGAATTTTCTGTCATTTAAGTCCAAATGAAGCGAAGTGAACGTCTCTCCACCTGTGTGGTCTTTATTTCTGCTCAGTGATGATTTTATTTAGCAAATAAAGGAGGAACATTTTGGCTGGCAGGCCTTTCATTTTAATGAAAGCAGCGCTGACTAAACCTTAAATAACACTCCGCCATCGCTGCATTCTCCGAAGGCTGAATAGTGCGTGCACAACAAATCAACACCTGCAGATGAGAGTCTATGAGCACGATGCAAAAAGCAGCCTCGTCTGATCTGCAGAATGAAATCAATATCTCACCCGGCCATTTTTAATTATCGAACAAACTGAACATGAACAAAACATGATGATTTCATTCTCGGAGATACAAAGTGCTGCGCGAGGGACGGAAAATCTGGAAAAATGAATCCTGCGTGACGCTGAGCGGTTTATTTCCTGAAGATGAGGACGCAAATTATGATTCTATGACCGATAATCATGATTTAACATCAGAGCAAGCTGGTCGATCACTGTCCACTGGAGACATTTCTGCTTTTAAAGGTGCAGTGAGTTTATTTATTGGGACTCGTGGAGATGGAATATAATATTCAAAACTGTGTTTTCAGTGTGTGTACCTGCCTGAGCCTTTTATATCTGCAGAAGGAGCACCTTTAACAAACTGTAAATCTGCGTCATCAGTCCAGAACCAGGCGTCAGCTCAAGTTCAGCTCGCTCTGACGAAGTCTCTGCAGAGTTGAAACTTTCGTCTTTCCATCAGACATTAGCATAAACATGCATAAATCAGCATTGTTTGTGTTGTTGTGATGTTTTTCGGCTTCACGTGAGATTTCAGGGGTCAGATCTGATCTCAGCTCTTGTAGCTGTCGGCCAGTGTGCCGTCATCAGTCTGTCGAGGTCAAAGGTTCTTCAATTAGCACATCATGACTGTATAATGAGTTAGTGAGTACACAGCCAGACTGGACTGTAATTTAAATCCAGGTCCGGTGATCTGGAGTCTCATGTGGAGCCTTGCTTCGTCATCTGTGATGTGGAAACATCACATTTCCAAACATCCTGCTCATGGTTCAGTTAGAAAATCCCAGCGTGCGTCACGGAGCGGCCCTCCTGCGGGGCTGCTGACAGTGCTGTCAGCCGAAGAGTCAATCACAGTGAACGGCAGCCGAGGAGGTTGAACCAACGCGCTGCCGCCGCCGCCTGGTTCAAAAGTGGTTTATTCGACGTTCACTGACAGTCGACGCCGGAGCGGGAGCTGCCCTGCCTCACGCTGACTTCCATTTATATCACCCTCCGCTTCCATCACAGTCAGTTTGGTCGTCGTTCTGAGACGTGGTGAAGTTTACAGCCTGACATGATGTTCCTGGTTTAGTTCAGCACACTGAAGGTCGGCCCGTTAACTTAAATATAGTCAAACTAAACTTAAACAACCAGATTTCATGCAGCTACACTTGAATATCTAGAGCAGACATGTCAAAGTCAAGGCCCACCGCTAATACTACAGATCCCACAATGCACTGCAACAGCCACCACACAGGTCAACACACTGTCATTGGTCAACACCTGTGCACCACCCCGTCCCACTGCTTGGTTTGTTTACTGACACACTAATCAGCTGAATGTTTGGGTGTGATACAGTTTCAATGACCTCTAATTAGTCCAGATAATTCCCATTAATTCCAAAATTCCCAAGCTTAACTTCCCATGGAAAGTTTCTGGAAATGTACTGCACCTTTGCAACCCGAGTCATGAGAGTATGAACTGCTTTGAAAGGTCTTCATTGATGCCTGAAGGGGAAGTTTTGAGACTCCATTCTTACTTTTATGTGACAATAACAAAAATCTTGAATATTTCCAGCTTTCTCCTTGAAGCGCTGCACAGCTGATCCATCCTGCTGCAGATCTGTCGCCTCGTCCGCCCTTTGTTTTGGCGACAGTGATTATGTCAGATTCATAATGGATGACACGTAAACTGAAACACCCAGAAAGACCCGCCCAGCTGAGCCATCTTTCACTGTTAGAACAGAAAGACAGAGGGCTGAGCTTCTTCTCTCTCCTCCCTCTCCTCTGGATCAGCCACGAATCAGTCATTAAAATTTATGCCACCTCTGGACGAGGAAGGAGAGAGACTGAAGCGTCCAGAGAGTGATACGAGAGAGGAGGCAGACAGACGGAGAGAGAGAGCGAGCAGGAAGTCCCAGGAGGAAGATGACTTTTGAGCCGCCTCGCCTCAGACTCTGGTCGAGCTCTTTCTGCTGCACATCAGTTCATCCTTCTTCTCGTCCCATCATCGTCCCTTTATCGCCCTCATTCACGTTCACCCCTTTCAACATCCACTCATCGCCTCCCTTCCATGATATAGAACCTTTCATACATATAAAGATCTGGCTGAATGCAGACGAGGAGAATCTGATGTTACTTTGGAGCCACACAGACGGTTTCTCTTCTGCTGAAATGAAAAGCAGATGTTGGAATCAGTCTGATAAAACTCACTCTGCTTTTTCCTCCCACTGTTTACCTCTCGCTCCACTTTCTCTCATCTGTCCTTCACTTTACCCTCTAATCCGTCTGTCTCCTCCTTCCTTTTTATTGTCTTTCCTCTCCTCCTCTCCTTCATTCGTCTGTCTGTCCATACTTCTCTCTCTCTCTGGCAGGGGGCTCAGCTGAGTCTGGACTGGATATTTTGGCCGATCTTTCTCACGTTCTGGTCCATTGGGTTTCAGAGCAACTAAACACTGACTCATAAATCAAACCTCGGCGAGCAGCTCGGAGCACTTTGCCAGCGTGAAGCCACATCGGCACTTCCTCTCTCCCTCCTTCCCTCCCCCCCTCTCTCTCTCCTCTCCTGTACTTGAGGGACCTTCCTTCCAGTGACAGCTCCTAACTCCTAACCTCAAACCTCACATGTAACCTTAATCTTAATTACAACCTTAAGATGAAACTCAAATCCTGAAACCTTAAAAGTCACCAAAATTAAAAACTAGTATTTCATCTAGCTTGCCAGCTCTTCATGCCTTATTAGACACACACACATTTTTAATAAACCAAAACAGATTTTCTGTGAAAATCTCATTACTTTTTCCTTCTTCATGCTCAACGATTATCTCTGTGTGCACCAGGAGGTAGGAAAAGTTCTGACCCATAAAACTTCCTAAACAAATAAATATCTCAGCACTCTCTCTTCACATTAATGCATCTGAACAGGAAGCAGATTATCAGATTTATTACGCCTCTTCTGGATGGAAAAACTGTTTGTGAGCAGCTCAAAGTAAGGAAAGGCGCGGCGCGTTGGTGAAACGCTCTGATCATCACCGCCAGTCAAACGTCGGCTGCATCAAGCAGCCAGTTTAACTACTTCCTGTCTAAGACACGCAGAGGTTGTTAATTAGAAAGATTTAGAGGTGTTGTTAGGTGGATTTGTTAACACTGGACAGAGCTGCTGCTTCTCCTTTATTGTCATCTGACTCCCAACACGTCCAACAAGTGAAGCCTCGGCTTAAAGAGGTATGAAAAGTATCAAACTCTTGCCGTCTGCAGGGTTGAAAAGAGACTCGTGACGTGAAAATACATTAAAACATCCACAGAAAAAGTTTGAAGCCTGCAGCAGCCCGTTTGTTCCGAACACTCACTCCTCTCCGTAACTTAATGCTCCGTGTCCCTGACCTGTTATTGCCTCCTCGTAGCTCTGAACGAGGAAAAGTAGCTTTACTGGAAAAAAAAAGACATTTCTTGGAACGTACTGACGATGTGAATGAACAGAGGAGAGATGGATGACAGTGCCGGAGTGCTTTGAGGACTTTCTGTGGAAGTTTTGAAGCTTTTCTTTGCTGTGACTCAGGGTCACCGCCGTAATACACAAGCTGTGAACAACCGCTGTCCTTCGACAAAACGACAGAGCCTCCTTCCTGTGTCACACTGATGATAGAGCGGCAACATAAAGTTCTGTTGCTCTGTATGAAGGTAACAAATCTGCATATTACAACATATTAACAAACAGCTGCTCTCAGTCTTTACACAAAGGTAAGTTAACCAAGTGGCTGGAAGCAGCTGGCTGTCTGACAGAACGAGGCGACGCCGGACGGCAAAGATTCCCCCAAAAACGTGCTCGTCTGTGCTGCTTGGAAACAAAAGATGGAACGATTTAAGGACGAAATGATTCTGTCAAAGGCACGAATATCAGAGGGCGCACAGAAACACGCATCTAAAAGAGAGAAAGGAAAGAAAAAATCCCATTAGCCTCTGTCCGTGCGAGGGCAGAGAAAAGTAATACAAAGCGGCGGATATGCAATAATTCCAGGCCTGCACATTTCAAACGTCAAAATAATCTATTGGAAAGCCGGCCGGCGGTGGAAAGGGGCGCTGTGTGTGTGTGTGT
Organism: Nibea albiflora; assembly: GCA_014281875.1. NCBI lineage: Eukaryota > Metazoa > Chordata > Actinopteri > Sciaenidae > Nibea > Nibea albiflora. Next base: position 24,977,410 of record CM024804.1, on the reverse strand, counting down.
GTGTGTGTGTGTGTGTGTGTGTGTGTGTGTGTGTGTGGGACGTCAGTCTACAGAAAAGTCCACACACACACAGTTTACAACCGTGTACACAAGAAGGTAAGAAAGTGATTTAGGTTGTACATCAACACACGGGGACACGCAAAGTCCTTGAGGCACACAGGTGGAGGAAATAGTACCTTTAACTCCTCCTCCTCCTCCCCCTCCTCCTCCCCCTCCTCCTCCTCCTCCTCCACTCTTTACTGCATCCATCTATCTGTCTACCCATCCATCCATCTGTCCATCCAACCACCTATTCATCTCTCTCCCCCATTTGGCCAGACGGCGCGGCACGCCGCTGTGTGATTGAAGCACACGCAGCCGAACATCACTTTAGATTTTATGACGGAGGGAGGAAGGGAAGAGGAAGAGGTGGAGAAGGAAGAAAGCAAAATAAACCATGTGAACTCTGAATTCGGCTCTTCAATCCAAGATTTTTGGTTTCATGACATCAGATTCGTTGCCAGCGTTTCCATCGTCGTCTGTCGCTGACTAACAGCTCAGATATTCAGCAAAAAGCTGTCAGTCAAACGAGGCTCGGAGGTCTCAACCAAAAATAAGATTTAAACATACTGACGTGATTTTTGACAGTTAAAAGGAAGACGGTGATCTCATCTCACACACACACACACACACACACACACACACACACACACACACACACGCACACACACACACAGGGTGCAGGTCAATATCTGCACTTCTTAACAGAGAAGTTAATTACGTCTTTTATTTTCCCGGCTGTCTGTCTCTCCTTCCTCTTCCTCCGCTCTCTCATGCGTCCCCTCTGACTTCGTGCCCTGGCGCCTCTCTCACAGAACCAATAATAATTTCATAACCGTCATACGTGTCGGCAGCTCGAGAATAAACGAGATGGACCCGCGTTGTGCGCAGCGCAGTGTTTGTTGTGTAAAAAAGTGCTGATCAGATATTCATCATGTTGACGTTGCCCACTTGTCTAATTCTAGATTAGCTATTGATTAGCGCGCTGCCCGGCGCTGCACGCGGGTCGGCTGATGAACGGCTCACTGGAGGTAGATATGGAGATTATTGCTTCTGCAGCTGCTTGGCTACAACGTTAGAAATCTGTCCGCTGACTGCGAGTTAGAGGACTGATAATAATAATATCTTTATGAAGCTGTGCTTTCACCACAGCGGCTGATCGCTCTAATTAGTACGACTCTGTCCAGAGAAGAATTAACAGCTGAAGCCTCCTGCTGGACTGTTTTTGATTAGAAACCAAATCTGTGCGCTTTTGTCCCTCGACGGTTTGCGATCGGAGACGTCTGACGGTGAATCGCATCGGGCTGCAGCGCTGATTCGCTGAAAGTTTGAAGTTGCTGCAAACTTCTGGCTGCAACCGAACGATGTTAAGACGTCGCTGAGCTCTCAAAGAAGACGAGCAACATCAACGAAATATTACAGTAGAGGTGAGATTTCTTTCCAGACACCTTAAATATGTTGGCAAATAGCTGCTGGTCCTTAACGGGCGGCTTGATGACACGCTGAGGCCGCCCTGAGCAGAGAGACAGATGAATTCATCTCAGCTCAGAGTGTTTAATAAACTTGTCGATATTTTTAATCTGGATGGTTAGTAACAAACATTTATTGTGACTTCACATGGACGTTAAAGATATTTAATCTTGCCGTTTGTTACGTCGCTTTAAGGTGGAACATTCCCCCCACATGTGTGTATTCTGTGTCTGCTTGGACCAGCGTGTACCGCTGCCTCTGCAAATATTCTGTTATACATATTTGTCAAAACTCAGTTTGTGATTCAGCGTCTAAAACTCTCGGTTTAGCACCTGAAGCCTAATAGACACCTTCACATAAAAATCAGTTTATCCGACGTTTCCCTCAGTTAAGAGCCGTCGCTGACCTTGTATAATGCAAACAGCTTTTGGCAGCAGTGACTCAGCGAAGCGGGCATGTAGATAACTTTGCTGTCAGATACTATTTCTGACTTTATTTGGGCTCCTCGCCGAGCCTTGAAACACACTACAGCTGCTTTATTGTTTCAGCTCTTTGCTTATTGTCCTCTATGAACACGGATGCAAACAATCGACGGTGCAGCCACGATGCTGCGAGTCATGTTTGCTGATTTTAAAGAGGTGAAGATGTTTGTTACTGAGTTCAGTGAGCCACACTGGGATGAATGTGAGCGGCTGTGTTGTGGTGACATCCCCCCTATAATAAACATAATGTGAGTGTGTGTGTGTGTGTGTGTGTGTGTGGGACTTACTTGAAGCCAGGTGTAACCGTGGCACAGCTGCCTGACTTGAGCCAAATGCAGTACGGGTCCCGTGAAGACAGACAGCTTCTGCACACAGACAGAAACACAGACAGACAGTCAGTCAGCAGCCGTGTGACGAGACACGACACCACCCGTCGCTCCAGCTCTGGGTGGAGGAACGAGCATCATGTGAAGCGCCGCGCGAGGCGAAGACGAAAAAACAAACATTAAAATCACATCAACTGCTGCGTTTTCATGAAGCGCGGTGAAAAGTTGCACAGATAGTTCGTTTAGCGAAACAATGAAACACAGCGTCGTAACTGTGAGTCTTCATGCGACTCCTAAAATCTGGTTTTTATGCAAATACGCTGATTTGTTTACAAAGTGGGCTGATATTTAAACACAGCAGCTGAATCTCTGTATGACTGAGTACATGGCTGACATTTCACATCTGCAGAGCCTCTCATGGAGGAACACAATGTGGAATTAGCTACGAGCACTAACGCAGACTGACAAACATCCCGAGCCTGCGTGAGAGACGCAGACAGATTACTCTGTCATTAAAGAGTGATCATTAGTGCATACAGAGCTTTAACTACTTAGACTAACTTGTCTAAGACTGATGTAAACAAACTGAATCCTGCGTTCAGAAATAAGACGACATCAACTGATTCTCAGTCTGCAGCGTAAACGGAGGTCGTCGCAGGCCGGTCGGAGACCATCGATTGAATTTTCTTCAGGCTACGTCGTGTGTGTGTGTGTGTGTGTGTGTGTGTGTGTGTGTGTGTGTGTGTGTGTGTGTGTGTAGTTTGAAGGAGGAACTACAGTAGAAAATATTTAGATGATTGTCGCTGTCTTTTGTTTGTGGACTCTTCCTTTAAGCGAGGATCACTGCAGGCCAGAAGAAGCTTAACTTCAAGTTTTCAGCTCAGTCACACTGACAGACCACGAATCACCTTAATCTGAGTGAAGAGCCAGCAGTGTGTTAGCAGTCAGCAGACGAGTCAATCACCTGCTCCTCCTTACAGTACTCTGTGTGTGTGTGTGTGTGTGATTAAGTAAATAACATGCTGCTGTGTGCGACTGGGAGACTTTCACTTCCTCCATTTAAGGCAGTCAGCATTAACCACCATCAGCAGCAATTAGTCACATTCCCTACAGTATAAAATCCCAGCAGGATCTCAACATTCGTACTTTCCCTCCACACGTCAGTTCTGTTGATTAAACTCTTCCATCTGCCTCGTGCTTGATTTAAGTCTGCGCTCTTTAATCCTGCAGGAGCCACGTGATCCGTCTCCGTCTTTATCCCGACACTGTATAATTGCAAAAACAACAACCGGGTGTCGGTGAGAGAATTAACGATATTTTCCTCACCGCTTCCTGTTTGTAAGGTGAGCGCTCTTCACTCAGCAGCATCGACATAATGAGCGTGAAGCGCGCGTTGAAGAAAAGACAATAATGTTTACCTGCTGCCAATCTGCTCGTTTCCGGCATGCTGAATTATTACGAGCTCTGCCGGGTGTTGAACCGAAAACCTTCAGCAGCAGTCAAGGAACGAGTTTTAATGAGTTTTAATGAGCTTTAATGAGGACTCCTGTGACCCGTTTTAAATATCTAAAGTTATTTACAGCCGTCTAAAGTGAGCGCAGAGGTGTTACGCCACCTTCACCCTCGAGTCTGCAAACATGACAGACGAAATCAGCGTCCTGATAGTACCACGCCCGCCGCTGAACCCAGTGTGTGCACGAGCAAAATGTCTTTTACAGACACAACAAGAAGAAAACAATCATAAGAACACCAGCTCCCAATCTGTGGATGACACACGGATAATAACCACTGCAGGTGACCTGACAGGAGAAACACTGCATCCTCTGAAATGGTGACATACAGCGTGTCATCATCATTTGTCAAATCCTGCTTTGCTGACTCGTCTGTACACGCCGACCTCGACCCGGCGGGGACGTCGAGGCTCGACGACGACGTCGCAGAATGTTGCCGGCTTACGACTCACGCGCTGAGTCACGTAGACGTTAAACACACGGAGGTCGCTTCAGGCGATTTCACAAACAAATACTGCTGCTGTGTTTTTGATAATAATGAAAACGCCCTGCAGGTCATGCTAATGTAGTAAAGCTCATAAAGTTTGTTGTGTTTATCCAGCTCGGCTCATAAAATATCATGTGAGGCGTCTTAGGGCTGCTGCTGCTGCTGCTGCTGCTGCTGCTGCTGGTGAATACTGTTTCTGTTTCATCCTCCTGTTCCACAACTTCCAATAGAATAAATGAGCGATTAGCTTTTTGACCCCAAAGTGTGATTTGTTGCTGTGAGGGCACAGAAGACGACACACGCTTTAAAAAGGTGCAGTGCGCAGGATTTAGCTCCACGCCTCAGCCTCACACACTGAACGTCATACATCACGAGGCTCCTGGACATCCTAAAGTCTCGTCCAAACTCTGATTTATGACTCGAGTCTGCAGAATTCTGCAGCGTCATGTTGTAATCCCGCAACGACCACGAGCTCTGGTACGAGTTACTTAATATTTACCCAACAACAGTGAAAAACAAAGAGGCTTTTAAAATGGCCGCAGAGTCGAATCGATTCTTCTGAGAGTCAATTAAAAACGAAACATGGTGAAGTTCACTGAACGGGCTTTTACTGCTTAACTACTGTATCGAACAGAGTTCCTGTGTCTGGATTTCTGCTCTTGGACTGAAAAACAAGCTTTCTCTTCATCAGACACATAAAAATATGTTTTTTCCTCTTTGCTGTCTCGCAGCATCGCAGACCGGCAGAAGACCTCTGAGCACCGAGGTCCTAAAAAGACTCTCGCTGCTGTGCGTGTCTGCCTGGATGTGACACGGCACAGTGCAGCTTTTTATGAATTATTCATCCACTCGCCATACGGTATATATATGCATTCCTCCTCTCCTCTCCATCACTGCATTCCTGCGCAGTTACATGACAGGATTGAACCCCACAGTGAGGCAGGATGGGAAAACAGGCCAGCTGTAGTTTCACTGTTCTTCCCATATTTTCAGGTTTGCGATGTCTTGTCACTCTTTGAAACGTCAGACTTTCTTCTGCCGTCTTGCTCATATTCTGTCATGCTATGATGAACAGATAGGTGTGTGTGTTTGTGTGTGTAAGGAACATCCATTAGCTGCTGAGAGCAGGAGGGATTTATCCAGCTTCTGGGGGCTGAGGCTCATAACTTCCAGCTGTCATTTAGCCAATATCCGGCAGCGACGCAGTCCCCACTTACTGGAGATGCTTTCAGATAATACTGCGGCTGCCGAACAACTAAACACAAAGAAGCTCTCCGAGAAATAAACGTCTTCACTTTAATTTAATTAGACGATTAAATTCTGCTGTTATGCTACATTTTATAATAAAGCTTTGAGGTTTTATCGTTATTGTTTTTCCAGAAAATAAAGAACGCCTCTTTTGTCAGTCACATTCAAATTATACAACGAGGCTTCTTAACAAGATTAAGATAACAAATGTAGAAGGACTACTTCAGTTTGTTACACTCTGCTCTTAGTTTTTCCAGTCTCAGGCATCATTTGTATCACTAAAAAAAATCATCATCTTCACCAAGTTCACGGCTGAAATCGACACCGCCGCGGTGAAGAGGTCCATCAGGGCGAGACACGAACAGCCCGACGGTCAGGCAGGTTGTAGAGAAACAGACAGGTGAGTCAGGCTTGTTAGAAGAAGGAAGAAGTATAAGATCGCCTTCCTGCTTCAACATTTTTGGAGTTTTACTGAATAAAAGAGGTCTGAAATGTTTTAGCACCTCAAACATAATCAAACTGTAACTGTGTCGGATCTGGAATCACTTTTATTTCTGTTGTTTTGATGCTGTCCTGTCGATAAAGCATCAGACCGAAATCGTCGGTTTGAATTATTTTCAGAACGTGGCAAAAACATTTCTGTCTGTCTGACCAGCTTCATAACGGGCTGACGAATTAAGACCAAAAACCTTAACGAATCAGAATCATCCACGAGGGCGTGGCAGCGTCGTGCTGCTCGAGGTCGGTCGTGGACTTCGAGTCGACCCTTAATGAGATGACTCAGCATCCTTGGTCTTTGGTTGACTGGGCTCATAGTCTTGGTCTTGTCTCAGTCTCGGGCCATGACTTGGTCTCGGTTTAGTTGGTCTTGACTACAACACAGCGATGACAGTTTAAAAAGGAAATATCCACTGGAGCTAAAAGGATCCATGGATCTACAGATTTTTCTTCTGCCCTTTTCTTGTCTGTGTATATATATATATATATATATTTATTAAACCTCTGTTTCATACAGTTCCTAGCCGCTGTTGGAAACATTTTCTGAAACCTAATATTGGCAGCAGGGCCTCGAGTGAAAAAAGAAACCTGACGATGCAGCGAGGGAGGGAGGGAGGGAGAAACAAGCCAAGAGTGAGAGAAATGCAGAGACGGAGAAAATGGAGGCAGAACACAGAGAGAAGGGGTAAATCTCATGTGGAGGGAGGCAGATTCATTGGTGTGGTAAAGGAGGATATGGCAGCTGAAACCTGACCTCCTGGCCAGTGCTGATGAGGCTTACGGGGCCCCTAATCCCAGGATGAGGTGTGCTGTAGCTCTAGTCTCTAAAAAGGATCTGGGGATGAAGCTTTCTCCTCTCTCTCCTTCAGCTTCAGAAAAACAACAAAAAAACAACATGGCGGGTCACCATCGCTGGCTCTCGGCCAATCAGCTGGATTCAATTTATGACTAAACGATGTTAAGAGCTTCTCCAGGCCTTTGCAATGAGGGGTTAGCATGCTATGGGTATATATGAGAAGAAATCCTTCCTCTGGGTTGAGAAATAACAGGGGGGCTGAGTGGTGGGTGCAGCAGGGGCCAACATTCCTCACTGCCCCAAAAATAGATCAGGAAGCCGAGCGAGCTCGTACATTAACTGGAGCTAAAACATCGGCTGACAAAACAAAAGGCTGCAGACGGAAGAAAGAGAGACGCTTGAAGGCTCCGCCGTGCTCAGCTCATAAACTTGCTCTAAAAGCAGCGTCGGGCTCCTGACAGCAGCACTTCAAGCCTCCATTTTCAACCATTTACGTGATGCATGTCGACTCTGTGGGGCGACGGGTTGATGATTCTAATGAGCGTGATTCTTTCCCTTCAACTTCAACTCATAAATGATGAATGTGATTTCTGTTCTCACACCTTTACGCTGGTTACCAAACAAACACTAACAGCTGAGGATGACTGATGGCCTCGATAATCTCTGGTTTGTTTTATCTGGACTAAAACCCAAAAATAGCTGATAACAACATCAGAGTCTCTGCAGTAACCTAATATTCCATGTAAATGAGAAACCTGGTTCCCAAAATCTGGGTAAAGGATCAGAGAAGCTGGATCTTCTTGTTGTGGAGATGATTTCAGATGGATGAAGCAGGTTTCTCATCATCTTTTGGCGTGTACGCATGTGCATGAAAGACTTAACAATGGATGCAAAGGCAGAAAGTCTAATCATAAAAATGTTGCTTTCCATCACTGATGTTTCATTTCTGATTCACTGTTCATGTTTGCTATTTGGAATTCAACGAATATTCAACTGCTTAGGAACTCAGAGTTTACAGGTCAACATGCCAACTGTAAACTGTATTATTCTCATTGCTTCTGCTTAGTGCGGCTGCATCGTGGGATCACGTGATCCAACATGAAGCTCGAGGCAGGAATCAGGATCGACTTATAGAAATGTTCAAGCTCGCCTCTTACATGCCAGCCACGCTGCTCCAGTTTAATCTGACTCTCTCTTACCTGCCAACACCACAAATAACCTCAGAGTGCTTTTTTTGGGGAGAAAAGTGGACCCAACCGACTCCAGCACCGGGCAGATAATAGCATAACATCTGTTATTTGGTGCAGGCTTTTGTCCAAAAGCTCCCGACAGTATCATGAGTGGACACATTTCTTAAATTGGTAGTTGCAGTGGAAGTTGATCCGGCTTTACTTGAGTTACCTGGCAGCGCTGGTGCCATTTCTTCCCGGTACACCGGGAGGAACGCCGACATTCACTCAGTGTTTCTGGGCGGAGTGTGGTCTCAGCCCTCAGGCTGCTTTTTCGAGACGTTCCAACATCTTTGGCTCGTTTTGTTTCTTGTTCTCGAGTATACTGCACATAAATCTACACGAGGTTTACAGGGACGAGATATTTATACATCTGATCCTTCTAGGTTTTGATGAGTTGGTCTTCTTGAAATAGAAGACAGTTTAACTTGTGATTATTTTATTCTTGATACATCTATAGATCTGTGCTAATAGCACCGTCCGTCTTTAATGTATAAACAGAGAAAAGTTCCTTATAACTGACACTTATCTGAGGTAACCGAGACGTCCTGAGGTGCGGAGATGTTCCCAGGCCAGATGGTGGGTATAATACCTCCAGTGTGTTCTGCCCTGAGTCTCCAGCATCCAGAAGGCATCCTGATTAGATGCTAAACCCTCTAAACTGGCTCATTTCAACAGGAATTTGCGGCGGTTCTACGTCAAGCTCCGTCTGGGAATCAGAGTTTCTCACGCTGTCTCGAAAAAGTGATCCCAGCATCTTCTGGTCACTCACCAAAGCTCACAGACATATGCGAGGGTTTGAATGTAAGAGAGAGAGCTACACCACTTGGAGATCTCACTCCATCCATGTTTTTCTGGCGCTAATCGAGTCTCTGGGTTAATTAACTCATCGTTTCAGCGTGGCAGAGAAAAAGCTCAGCTCTACAGGTGACTCACTTCTTGCAGGTGCTGTAGTCGGCACAGCGGCTCAGCGGCACGCGGATCACGCAGCTGGAGAACGCCACGAACAACGCGTGATGATCCCGATCCAGCTCGAGACCGAGCACCCTCCTGTCCTCGCCCCGCACGTTGCACCTAGGAACAAAAACAAAACACCAACTGTCAAGATCAGACATTTTCGATTTGGTTTCATTTTAAAAATCAGCGCTGCAGACGACCGGCACAGTCTGAAAATTATACAGAGAGCCGGCTGTGAATCGAACCGCGCGCAGATAGACTCCACAAGCTGTGCAGTCGGAAAACAAAAGGAAAAGCATCCCCTCTAGCTGCACGGGGTGATGCAAAGTGTTACAATAGACCAAAGAGTGGGTGGGCAGGGCAGATCAAGGCAGAACACAGAGAGGAGGAGAGGAAGCAAGAAAAGAGCAGGAGAGATACCAAGAAACAAAAAAAGACACAAAGCGAGAGAAGAGAGAGGCGGGAGGGAATCATTAAAAACAGCGCACGCTCAAAACAGAACCAGAACCCAAAAATATCAACATGTGAAATCAAAGACAGATTGTCTGACTTGTTGGGGTTGTAGACGTCGATGTCCTCCAGGAGCTGGGTGCTGAAGGAGGCGTTGGCTCCCTCGGTGCTGGCCAGGATCTTCAGCACGTGTCCGTTGTCTGAGCCCAGAAAAACCACCGTGTAGTTCTTATACGGCCCCGCAGACGTGTCCACCGCTATCTGGGTCAACTTGAATCTGAGTGAAAAACAAAAACAAGATGAGAAACTACGCTCAAAGTATCACACGCCGACTCATAGTAAGCCATCTATAGTGAAGATCCTCTGAATTGGAGCTGTCAGTTCGCTTCAAACTGACGTAGATTAGAGGAGGCTAACAATGCCAAATGTGCTGCTTAACATCTCACCGTTGTTTTGTCAAAGTCGATTTCCCGCGCTACACAAAACAAAGAGTGGGCGAACACTGAGCTCATTGTATGAAGCATCAGTGTGCAATCAATCACTTCATCTACCAACCCACCGTTCCCTTCCTCCATCGCCTACATCCTTTAATCCCTTCATCCTATTAATTCATCTGCCCATCTATCCATCCACCCACACCCAAATTCAATCGATCCATCCGTCCTGTTGTTTAGCAACTTTCCTCAACGCGCTGCGGTTTCTGTTCCGGTGCCATTTTGTGTGTGTGTGTGTGTGTGTGTTTAAGGTGAGGTCCGGTCAACTGTTGCATTGTTTGCAGCGTCGTCCTGCTTCATATTCATCCACAATCACACCTGGGAGCTGCCCAGTATCGCCACTCGTCGTCTTATGCTGGCTCCACTGGAGCAGTGGAGGATTAAGAGCCGTGCTGAAGGGCACCTTGAGTCCGGTGCTTGCTGACAGCGAGATAAGCTTTCCTCCTTCATTTTATCTGCTCGCCTTTTCCCGCTCTGGCCCTGGGATTTGAGCAAACAAACTTCCCCGTCATTCGTTTTGGCATCGAGATTCTTCTATGAAAGGACACCAGCGGCGTCCTCGCCTCTCGCTCAGATGGTCCCACGGAGGCTGGTGTGTTTTACCCTCATGGACTTGACTGGCACGTCCCTGCAATGACTCTGTGGTATTGCGTGATGTGCTTCTGGTTAGATTCAATTTATCTCGCCCCTCTCTGAGGAGAAGGCGAGGCAGATGTGATGTTTTTGGGGCCAGATGCGAAGCGGCGCATGTTTCCCCAGTGTGGAGCCGCTGCAGTGTCTGGCTGGCTGTCAGCCTGGCTCTGCTTCAGGAGGCAGAGAAGAGGCTCCTGTATGCTGTGTGTGTGTGTGTGTGTGTGTGTGTGTGTGTGTGTGTGTGAGGCTGAACCTGTGATGTGTATCTATACGTGTGTTTTTGCAGTACTGTCTGAAACACTTGTGACACGATTCAACATTCACCCCGTCATCATCTGATATCAGCCGATCCGACACACACACACACACACACACACACACACACACACACACACACACACACACACACACACACACGCTGGTGACTTCCTGGCTTTGATGCGGGCTGCAGAGGAGTGTCTGCAGGCCGGGTCAGCGCTCGAAGGAAGACCTCCTCCCATCGCGGCTCGTCTTTTCATGTGGGCCGAGATCGACCGCTGAACAAATCCGATGGGTTTTAATGAGGGACAAGGTTGTGTGTTCCACCTGAGCTCACTCATCGATACCAATCACAGCCCCGGGTGTGGAAACACTGCCGGTACATTATGTTGCTATTGAAAATACAAAATAATACCTGCATACAAACCATTAAAGAAGAGAGCCCGGCTTTTTGTTAATAACTGCTGCAGCCGAGCAGCAACAGTCACTGCAGCTAATGACTGTTTTCATCAAAGGAGACAACAGAGCGTCTGAACAAAGTTTACTCGATTACATCCGTAAGGTTTGGAAAACTGCAATAAACTCTTAGATATTTTAAATATCTGTTAGACGCAGCTCTGTTTGTTTAAACACAGTGTGAGTGTGTTCTATAACTGATGATTAATTTCATGTAATTAGCTAAACTGTTTATTATTTTGTGACTAATTAACTGTCTGCAGTCTATAAAGAGGCTAAACTGTTGGAAATAAAGTAAAAGCCTCCGTCATAAATTCCAGATTTTCAAGGTGAACCGTTTCTATCGAATATTTCATCACCCAGCAGAATATAGGTCAGTTTTATTAAGGAATAAATTCAGCTCATTGACCTTGATTCATGTGGAAGTTGGGAGGTGCTGACTCTTCCCTCGCTGTCTCATATTATACATTTTACTCATCGAAGGTCCAACGCAGAGAGCAGGAGACTTACAGTCTCTGTGTCGTGACGCTCATCTCATCACGTGTCCTCCCATTAAAAACAAATACCTGCTGGTGGTGCGGGTGAAGTAAGGCCTGTCGTTGACCGAGGGGACGGACTCGTCCATGAGCGGGTACGACTTGATGAAGGTCAGGGTGTCGTCGGGGAAGGTGGTGGACGACTTGTAGGCGGCCGCCGAGCCCTCGCCGGCGCAGCATCCCGGCCTGTTTAACGGCAGCAAAGAAAATAATATCAGGCGTGAATTCACAGATGTGAGAACGCAGGCAGCTGTTTGTTGTTGGGGACAAAAAAACAGGTGTCAGAGATGTCTGTGCAGAACAATAACAGCAGCAGCTGCAAAAACTTCATTGTCAGAGGCACAAAAAACGTGTTCTTGGAAAGTGACAGTTTGCTATTTAAAGACGTGTCTCTTACCTCGGCTTTGGGACCTGCTCCTCAGGAACAGGTGTCCACGCTGACTCACTGTTCCTCTGCTCTTTGAATTTGCCACTGAAGGCCTTCTCTATGTCGTCCATGTAGAAGGCGCAGACTGCCGAGCCGGTGATGCTGTTGACGGCGCCACAAAAGGAAAGACGTTACAGAGAGGCAGACAAAGGTCTGTGATTGAGCGTCTGACACAGCTTCTGTCTGTTTATTAAGGAGAAAGCAGCACATGCTGACAGGCTGTCACATGTCCATGAAAACATGACTTCATATATCCTGCCACGTGTTTGTTGCAACCTTGTGAGAAGAAATAAAATAGAACAGTAAAGGTGTGCTGCTGTCGCTCACCTTCACCTCCAAAACAAACATCACTATGTTGATCAAACCTGTTGGCCTGCGTGGTGAAGACGCCGAGCACGGCGGGCCGGTGGTTGATCTGCAGCACGTTTGTCAGCGACTGCAGGACGTCAAAGTAGAAGAAGGAGTCGCCGGGGACGGAGCAGTTCAGCCGGGCTTTGAGGAACGACGTCCAGTAACGTTCCAGCACCCTCGGCGAACCGCCGTTGTCGTTCTTGCAAACACGTGCGACTCTGGAGAAAACCACCTGAGGAGACGGGAGGCGGTAATAAGGAGTAAATCACACCGATTATCTGCAGGCAGAGCCGACGTGGAACGTTGAACAGCAGTTAGTGTGTTTTGCATGAGAAGCGATGTCGTTCGACACCACACGAGTCCCTCACCTTGCCAAGCGTGGTGTACTCCACTGCGATCTCGCTGAAGAAGAAGTACACGTAGTTTCCGTACTCGATGGCGTGGAGGAAATGCGGCTCTGCGGGAGGCGAGAAGAAGAAGAAGAAAAGATTCGTGACAAACATATGCCGCGTGTTTGATGCCTTTCTTTCCAACATGACGGAGCGTTGTGAGCGGGCTGGTAAACACAGATGCTCCGTTTGGAAAATGGGTCCAAAAAGAAATAAAGGTGAACATGAGGACAGAGAGATAAACAACACAGAGATTACATTCACTGCAGAGCTGCTGACGGATCAGTGCTGATAAAAACACACTGAGAACTAAACTAAGGTTTGGTTTGCAGTATATCACACACTGAAGTGTCAATATGCATTCATATCTTTTAATGAGCTACAGAACTAAAACTGAAATATAATAATATGCATCAAAGTTCATCTGAATCTGATTATTGAGCCAGCATCGGCTGGTTGATCGTGTAATTCATTTCTCTGGTTGAAATGCCAAACGTCGGTTGGATCCGTCGCTGAGAGGCTTCTCTGCTGGAAGCGCGAGTCTCCGCCGAGCGTCACAGGAGGGATGAAAGACTGTAAACACGCCTGGAAATTCGTGGAAAAGGACGAGACAACAGCTCCTCGGGAGGCGGATCGGCCCTTTTAGAGCGCTACACGACGACGCTCGCGTGGTGCTGATTGATTAATCAAGACAACAACTGCCAATTAACAGACAAAGCGATTGTTAACGGAGAGATTCTGACAGCTGACACAATCAGATTATTTCACCTGGGAGCGATGTTTCCGTCTTTACTGTTGGCAGACGTGGAAACACAGAAATCAGTTATAATCTGTGACGCTGAGTGCCGGCTGAAGACGAGAAGCTGCTGTCTGAATGTTCTGTAAACCAGATTTGAGGAGTTTCTATCCTCTGAGCTCAGTCAATCCTGGTGTTTTGCAGACTTACAGAGTGGAGTGGCGATCAGAGCCGAGGCGCTGACAACAAGTCTTATATTTCCACAACTCAACACCGGCCGCCTCGTAGTGCCGCGTGTACGTTAATGTGCTTTGCTGACGTCGCTCACCTCGCAGCCATTTGGAGTCGTACTTCACCGTCCGCAGGACGGGGCTGCTCTCGCCCAGACTCCGGTAAATCACGGCGTCGCTCGCCAAGAAGTCCGTCATGGTGGCCGAGTAGAAGTCTCCGCCTGGAGAAAAAGAGGAAACAAACGTTCACGATCGCTAAGAATAACCCGCTTCATTCATTCAAGTGTCTGTGCTGGTCACAGGTGACTTTTATTGGCCTTTAAACATCAGACAGATGAGAACTCGTGTAGGAGAATGTGTCACTTTGAATCAACGCCCGTGTGAACTTTGCATAAATGTCAGTGGAAACCTGGCAGGATTAAGTGCAGGTCTGGCTCTCACTTCACTCTTCCCTGAACTCGACCCCTTCGACATGTTCGCAAAGTATCGGCTTCCTTCACGGCTGTGATTAGTGACGGAAATCTAACCACCAATCAGAATCCATCAACAGGCGACCAGATTACAGCCTGCGACGACTCGAGCATCGAGGATGATGACGGAGTTAACGACGAGTCTAATCCATTTTTATCTCTTTGTTTATTCTCTTAATGAGCCACACAAATCACACTTTATTTACTTTATTTCTCTCTACTGTTGCCATTGATTTCTATTTATTCCTGCACAGTATGAAAATCAATTGATGCTTTTTATGCAGTTTTAATAGATTAAGAATTATTGATGGACTGCGTGTTTGCTGTGGGACAGACACAGATTTCCTCATGTTGCTCTGTCTCACCGTGAGGAAACATGACGATAAAAGTCAGAAATATGACGCGTCATTTCGTAATAAAATGACTCTCAGATAAAATATTTATGTGCTAATACACGAGATAAGACTGTGAACATTTGACTGAGATGCAGTGAGAGCAGGATGAGGACGTGTGTGACCGGTTTGAGGCTGCAGAGGGAGGTTATTAATTAGAGTTATTTAGTCCATGTGTGTTAAATATATAATTAAATGCATTAGTATGATGAGAGTTAATGAGCTCAGAGTGTTTTTTATAAACGCCCCCTCAGAGAATCTAAAGAAGATCCAAGCCGGCTCGACTGGTCCAATCATCATGCAGCGTTTGATTCACCTGGTTGGCTGTGTTCACAGTCAGGGAGTCAGACCTGAACATCACTTCCTGTCTGTCACTCACCTGCAAAAAGGCCGACGTTGGACTGGCGGGACTCGAAGGGACAGCGAGCTTGTCCCACCACCTCCTCACCTTCCTGCTCCAGTGTGGACATCTAGGTCGGAGAGGACACAGAACCATGAAAACAGCGTTCTGGTTTTAAACCGACAGCTCTTTAATGTGAGAGCGTTCTGCATGTGAAGGCTGTGATTATGAAAAGGCAGCACATGCATCGTAAAGATTAGTTTCATTTGATGGACTGTACGTGAAGTCCTGCAGCCGCCGGCTGAGGGACAGTTTATCTCTCAGCTGCAGATATTAAGCTGCTATTTCCTGAGCTGCTGTTAACAAGATTGTAAAGCACAGGTAAGACAACAAGCACAACCCACTGTGTGTGTGTGTGTGTGTGTGTGTCACAACAAGGTGACTGACACACACGCAGCACATTAACAGTCCATTAACACATAGCTTGGTTTATATGATGCGGTGCCGCCTCCTCGGAAACAAACAGTGTGAGTGTGTGTGTGTGTGAGAGTGTGTGTGCTGCTCTATTGTCATTCTGTGAAAGAGCTCAAACTGTGGCAACACACACACGTCTGCCACGCGGACACGACCTCATCACGGTAAATTAAAAGGCTGGCTGACCTCCACCTCTTCGTTATGTTAATACCGCTGAGCATCGTTTGGTTTCAGGCGTCTGTCCGGAGTTCTGACGCGTCGTGTTTGTGTTTGTACGCTAGCAGACTTCAGAACAATAAAGCTAAACTGTTTATTTCAGAAGTTTAGCACAGCTTGGAAATAACTCAGTTTACTATCAGATGTTTAGTTTAGTTTCAGGTTCGGTGGATAAATATCACCAGACATCGTTTAGAGAGGAAAAATAGAAATACAAAGAACGCAGAGAAACGTAGAGCAGACACTAAGCTTCATGTTCAGATCCATTAAGTACATCTTCGTTAATGAGAGACACTTTCAGACGTGCTTGGAATAAAGATGATGCAGATAATGAATGCAGTGACGGAAGCAGACAGTCATTCATCTCTATGTCAATAATATTGATTCATAGAAGTCCCGAGAGAGTCCAGCAGAATATGAATGTCTGAAGAACGTTTAAAAATGATGTTAGTTAGACGGAAATATTTATACATGAAGTCTGTTTATTATTTATTATTGTCATTTTATTGTCATATTGACGAGTGGAACATGTTGCAGCCAAACATCATTTAAGAATAAATGTTATAAAATACAGGAGCGATTAATCAGTGAACAAACTCTAACTGACTTCTTTCTTTTCAAGCTTTTTCCATCCATGTCGCTCTGTGAACATCCGACTGCACAATCATGGAGAAAACTCTTAAAAGAGAACTGCCCCAAGACGTCTGCACAAAAACAACTTCACACTCTTAAAAGTGTGTGTGCGTGTGTGTGTGTGTACCTCTCTGAACCTGATGCAATCAATCACAACAGCTCTGCCCTAAATATCACTTCTGCAGAGCTTCAAGTGTTCATTTATTGTTCACACCGAGTCTCTAAGTTTGTAATGGACCGAATTATTTCGCTGCTTTAATTCAATCTACCGCCTGTGCAGCGCCGCGGTCGAGCTCTGGTTAGATTTGGTGAAAAGTGCTATTCAGAAAAAAAAAAAAAAAAAAAAAGTGCTCACCGCTCAGAAAGCGGCACGGACTGAGTGATTTTAAGTTTGGCCTTTACAACAAGAAGCAGACACATGAGGAGAAGCAAGAAAGAAACACGAGCACTCAAAGTCCGAGGAAACGCGACAGCAGGTTTGAAATGTACAAAAAGTAAAGCTCTGTTACGACAAGGTGGCAACTCTGAAAGTCTGTGAAGGTGATTAAATAAAGTCTGTAAAGGTGATTAAATAAAGTCTGTAAAGGTGATTAAATAAAGTCTGTGTGAAGGTGATTAAATAAAGTCTGTAAAGGTGATTAAATAAAGTCTGTAAAGGTGATTAAATAAAGTCTGTAAAGGTGATTAAATAAAGTCTGTGAAGGTGATTAAATAAAGTCTGTAAAGGTGATTAAATAAAGTCTGTAAAGGTGATTAAATAAAGTCTGTGTGAAGGTGATTAAATAAAGTCTGTAAAGGTGATTAAATAAAGTCTGTAAAGGTGATTAAATAAAGTCTGTAAAAGTGATTAAATAAAGTCTGTAAAGGTGATTAAATAAAGTCTGTAAAGGTGATTAAATAAAGTCTGTAAAGGTGATTAAATAAAGTCTGTAAAGGTGATTAAATAAAGTCTGTAAAGGTGATTAAATAAAGTCTGTAAAGGTGATTAAATAAAGTCTGTAAGGTGATTAAATAAAGTCTGTAAAGGTGATTAAATAAAGTCTGTAAAGGTGATTAAATAAAGTCTGTAAAGGTGATTAAATAAAGTCTGTAAAGGTGATTAAATAAAGTCTGTAAAGGTGATTAAATAAAGTCTGTAAAGGTGATTAAATAAACGTGGAGTTAGTTTTCAGGATTTTGTGGGCGGTCCTTAAAGGGCGGCTCGATGACACGCTGAGGCCGCCCTGAGCAGAGAGACAGAGATGGATTCATCTCAGCTCAGAGTGTTTCAGAGTCAGTCAGGTCGTCTTCTGAACTCATCTGACACATTTCAGTCGCTTCAAAATGGCCGCTCGACTGCTCCCACGAGGGGGCGTGGCCTCAGCCTTCAGAGGACACGCCCCCACAGTCCTGCAGCTGAGAATTCATTTTCACCTGATTTTGACACCTGATTTCATGAACTTGATGATATTTTTAATCATTCATTTGGGGGGTTAAACAGATTTATTTTGACTTCACACAGACTTCAGTGTCTGTAAAAGGGCAAGACAAGATTTGCAAGATTTTGAACTGTGATATTTCTCCAGAGTAAACTCGAGCGATGTGATCTTGAACCTTGTCAGAAATGTCATGCAGAAATACTTCAAGTGAGAAATAAAAGAAAGTCTATCAGCAGGACTGCGACCACAGAGACAGAGAGAGTCTCATCCGGTGTCTGATCTAATTTGAAGGGCACAAATCTTCTGATTCCTGATCAAATTGGACGCCGGGCTGAACATCTCGCCTGCAGAGCGACACGATTCGAAGTGAAAACAGCAGTTTGGTTAATCACAAGAAGCAGACCTGTGGAGTCGGAAAGAAGCGAGGATTTCGACGGTTACCCCGGCGGGCGGATGAAGACAGACGGATTTGACGCTTCAAGGTTTTGTTGTATCACAAAGGCATGTTGAAGACAGTCTCTCTGTTGTCTACAGACCAGCTGTCTCAGCAGTCTGGTCAGTAAAGCTGCACGTTCATGGCTGGGCATCCATTCATGTCTTTGACCAACACACACACACACACACAGACGCCTCGCACTCAATCCCCCCTTGTCCTGCACAGATTTTTCAGAGAGTCCCAGAGACAGATTCCTTGATATGATTTACACTTCCTCCCGGCCTCCCCAGCTGTCTGGATAGTCATCTCTTGTACTCCAGACGAGAGGAGGAGGAGGGAGCACAGCTGGGGAGGGAGAAAGAATCTGAGGGTATGTTTTGTGTAAATCAGCCGCTCTTTACCAAAGGGAGGCTGTGGCAGGGAGACATGAATCTCACCCCTGTGGATTGACCTTTGGACAGACTCTGGAGCTGAACCATGAGACTGTGCAGGTCCGTCACAACACCTGAGACGTGATTTATCTGCGTCGGTCTGTGGAGACGCACCGTTTAGGTTCACAAGCAATAACTCAAGGTCATCAAAGATTCACTTTTGGGTGAATTGACCATTTCCAAACAGCGACTGCCCGATCGTATTCTGCAGCTGGCCAGAGAGACTTCAGTTCATTGCTGTTTAGCAATCGTTGCTTCGATTTCCTTTTAAATGTCATTTTGTTTTGTGTCTTAATGTTTGTTCTTTAATTAACTTGTTTATGAAGATAACTGTGGGGAAATTGTTGCAGCGGCGGCACTACAAAGAAGGTGAGAGAGGAAATATGTAATACACGCAAGGACAAAACATCAGCAAGCTAACGGTAAGAGAAGGATCATTTACATGTTCACATACAAGCATTTTAATCATTTGAAGCTTTAATATGTATGAAAAGGTAAGTATGTAAATCTGTACAGGTGTGTTTAACATTAAACTTAATTCTATCATTCTAGTTGTTGTTAAGTTTTTCCATTTCAAGGTCAGACCTGCAGTAAATCACCGGTTCAGAGGTGATCCACAGCGGGAACAGCGCGCTCGTATTAATCCCTTTAAATGATATGTTTGAAAGCACAGACGGACCTCGGTTCTCACCCACTCTGACACGGATTTCTGAGGTCAGTCTTGAGTTATTCAGCTTCCCTTTGGATTTCACTCTCTCCCCCACACGGCTAGATTTACAGGCTGTGCTATAGGACGCGCACTCCTTCTTCCACCTCTAATGCTGCTGTGAATCACAGTCCAAACCTGTGATGTCACCTTTGAGCCGCTGCCATCGTATCATGTTGGGTTTTATTCAGCGGACCTCAGGCTGGAGGAGCTTTGCGTTGCTCTTAAACAAAATGCTGCCTGCTCCTTTTCTATCGAACTTTTCACTCAGACGAGGTGCAGCCGAGAGCCTCGTCGGCCGGCGTGGATGTGACCCCGCTCTCGTCGCCTCGCTCCTCGTTTCCTCGCCTCGGCTGTGTCAGAGGTGTGTAAGAGGCGGCTGCGTTATTACCGCCGTCAGCACATCTCGTGTTCTGTCAACAGACTGCTCTCTTTCCGTCGTGTTGAGTCGACATATTATTCCACCAACACTGAGCGTTTGAAGTGAAAAACACAAATATGGAAACATCCACAGCGAACAGTGTGCTGAGGTCAAGACTGTTCTGGTGTCTGATCCACATCTGATCCAGGATTAAATACATGTGCTGTACACTGTGTGTCCTGCACGCAGAACCCAGCGTGGCGCGTCTGTGTTTGGAAATGTTGTCATGGTTGTTCAGCCCGTCCTTTTATTTGCAGTTAATAACTCTGCTGTGCGCCTGCAGATTTGTTGTATCATGACTGAGAACACGGACTGACAGCTGAACGCTGCACTCAGCCTGGAATGACCCGTCTGTATGTTTGTGTCATTATTTCATCTGTAGTGGCCGATCACAGATGGACTG
Organism: Nibea albiflora; assembly: GCA_014281875.1. Classification (NCBI taxonomy): domain Eukaryota; kingdom Metazoa; phylum Chordata; class Actinopteri; family Sciaenidae; genus Nibea; species Nibea albiflora. The sequence continues at coordinate 24,957,067 of CM024804.1, read as the reverse complement.
TGTGTGTGCTGGCTGTAGCTGGTGATGTGCCACAGTAAATGTTGTTTTTAACTTGAATAGGTTCATCTGATTTTGCATGTTGTTACAGCCGCGCGCGTGTGTGTGTGTGTGTGTAGTGTTTTCTTATGTAAATCCAGGTGTGTGGCCGTCGACGCCTGATTAGCTTCCACTGCCGGAGGCGTGATTCCCTGATTCGGCCCTTCCCGGAAGCCCAGAGGTCCAGGATTGAAGCGGCACTTTTACCGACCCTGCCAATCAGAGCGGCCCGATTGCCGGCGCCGACCTGATTTAAACTTGACGACCCTGAGCTGGGTCGTAACACATGCACATAGAAGTACAAGCTAGTGATTATATCAGATTTAGTCTCTCTAAACTACATCAACCTCAGATTCTAGTCTACTACTTAAGACCAAGACCAGACTGTATTAGGCTGAGACAAGTCCAAGATTTTGAGGGTCTGAGACCAAGTTAAGACCAAGACTAAGACCAGACAGTGTGCAGCTCTTTAGGTAGCCAACACGTTGCTGGTACTTCAGATTGTGTCTTTGGGCGAGGCGTGTACACACAGCAGAGACCTTCAAAAAGTCTCAAGACCAAGACAGTAAGTTGGACTATCACCAGCATCATGATGTGATTAATATCATCTTACAAATCAAACATTACAGTGAGCGATACGTCACGGCCTCACCGTCCTGTCGCTGCATAATGTGTGTAAAACTGTGACTTCATGCATCATTTTGCAGCATCCACTGATGTATGAAACATCTGCTCTGCGTGAGCCTCTGTGACCTGCATTAATGTGTGTTTACTGCTTCATCCCTCTGATAACACACACACACACACACACACACACACACACACACACAAAAAAGCAAGCGTGGCGCTAATGTGATACGAGTTCAGTTTGCAGTTTGTCATTTCCAGTAGCAACTTAAGTAACAGGGTACAAGTGAAACAGCACACGAGGACAGAAGCAAACACATCTCATAACAGCTGTAATATCATCTCTTATCTGTAATTGAGGCCAGCAGGCAGGCAGGCAGGCGGTGCTGCATCTTACCTTATAGTTACGGCAGGTGGGGTTGAAGGCGTTGGTGCCGCAGGCGAACAGCGTCTCGTCGTTGCGTGGCACCAGCACTTTGATGTAGTTGTAACATTCGTCCTGTCAGAGGAGGAAAACAGCTTGATGTTATTGCACATTAGAGACGAGGTCCATGTCCACACACACACACACAAACACACACACGGATAGAAGCAGTGTTTTACAGTCATTATCGTAATCCCCAGGCTCATTCTTGTGGTTTCACTGTAGCTCTGTGGATGCTTCAAGCTTCAAGCCTCTCCAGTCTGTCAGCTCCTGATGGATGTGTCGCTGATTCTGATAAGCTGCGTGCGCACCTCCGCTTGTAACCAAACTTCAGTGTGCAGGAAACAAAAAACAGAGATGTGTACTCACGCTGTTTTTCCCTCTCACAGTGCACTTCTCCACATCCTTCGTCTTCCAAGTCAGTTTCTGAAAGATGCACACAGACAGCCAACTGTCAGCTCAAAGACAAGCTGTTTCCCACCATCCCAGCTTTTTGTCGCACCCGATCGTTCAAGTGCTATTACGAGACAGCTGTGATGAAAATCTCATTAACTTCAATAAACTGCCGCGCGGAAAAAAACAACAAACAGAGAAGAATCAGGAACGCCTGCAGCGGCGGTGGCGGCCTGCGCGGCTCGACGCTCGTCGCTTCCTCAGTGATGAAAACACACGCGGAGCTGCAAAGGATGTTTGCATCACTTCACTGTCCATATAAGGAGTAGTTAATTAGCCTCAATTAACCTGCTGGCCAAAAGCCCTGCCCTCTTAGCCTTCACACACACTTCCTGTTTCGGTGTTCGTCGTCCAGTGGGCAGTTATAGAAAAAGATCAATCAGCGTGTTAACAAGCTCTGCCGGCTGAAGGTTTAATGTGCTGCCTTCCACCGGCAGATAATTTACCTCCGAGCTCGTAAACACGGCGAGGACGCTGCTGCTGCTGCTGCGGCTCGCGCTCGCTTCAAACTCATGCAGAAGATTCCTTTTCATCATGGGACGGCCTCTCGGGGCAGCCGGGGCGGTGTGGCACGATGGCGATCTGATCTTGATCTTTTTGCCCCGCGCTCCTGATATTTCAGACGAGTTTTTTGATGCCGATCATGAAAAGGACGGGTCTCAGTTTCAGCCACTTCTACCTTTATTTAGAGGGTAGACTGTTCTCTCAGGAGCACAAAGGTAATTAACCTCTAAATGATCAGAAATATTCAGATTTGGAATTACTGTCTTGGCCATGAGTCTTTTTTTTACAGAACGTCTTCTGTACCTCGACCAGAAGAATGAAAGACTCGTGCAGTCCGATGCCTTGAGAGCTCGTACCTGTCCCTGACACACGATTTGACCAACAGGCTCCTCGTTTGACGGCTCAGATCAGGAAAACCTGACGTGTCTCCATGGTGGACGGCCTCATGAACGCATATTTCGGTGACGATTCTTGTTCTTAGGATTGTTTAACTGTTGAGATGAGAAGTGACGACACCAACGATCGCTCACATATTAACGAGCACCAACGTGTCCATAACGTTCATCTATGATGGGCGTTTAAAGCCGCTCCACGTTTTGAACATCCTCAGCTCGACTTTGTGATCGTCTGACGGATTCAGCAGCAGTCAGCGTTATGCTAATCGCCCTGGCTCGTCCACGCTCGATTCGGTTTACTAATAATTACTTATGGCCACCCAGGCCCGGGGAGATCAGTGATGGGCAGAATATGAATGAGTGGAGGCTGAAAAATGAAGAGCTGCTTTAAAAAAAAATGGAGGAATGGATCTGTGATGAAGAGGAGGAACCGTTTTCAGTCACACGCTAACGATCGCGCTCGGATGGATAACGGGAACAGCAGAGCGAGGATGCGACTGCAGAACGCGGCCACAGGCCTCAATAATTTTCCGCTCAGTTCCCCGCTGTCACACCGGAGGCGGCGGAGGTTTTGATTGAGCGGCTAAAGAAATGCCTCATATACAAACATTCAAAGTTCTCATATGACATAATGGAAAAAAGATGGAGTAACGCTGTACTGCTCGGAAAATTCCCATTTCTTTGTGCTGCAGCGAACACCTGAATCAATACTTCAGGTCTCCTTGACATGGAGCTGTGGCCCGATCAGAATGAATAGCCGTGTTTAGCACTAATCTAAATACAAGCAAACAAACGCCCGGGCCTCCGAGGGATTTTATTTTAAGTGCAATCATGTTTGACAAATGAGATTCAGATAGGAGGAAGCGTGGCACTTCAAACACCACGAGAGCCGCGCTCCACTTGTATTGGATATATGTCTGAAGAGAGATTGCTTAATACTTGAATGAAAAAGTCAGGCAAAGGGTAGAATGGAAAATAATGAGACACGCACACACATTACAAGAGATTTGTTTTCTGTAAAAACAGAGTGTGTGTTGTTGAGAAAAACAAGAGCAGAGCTGCAGACTAAAGTTTAAAGAGCACGGCTCGGCTTTAAACTCCTCTGTGGAACAGGTAAGGCAGCTATTGACAAGCAAAACTCCAGATCTGAACGTTAAATCGCAGAAAATGTCAAGGACGGTAACTTGGCGATTATTGGTATCGATAAGAGGAATCAAACACTCCTGAAATGTCACGAGGCGACGCTCACGTTAAACTCAGTCATCGCTCTGATCGTTAGTTTATTAGTTTTCAAATGTGTGAACGGGTCACAGTCCTGAACCAACTCGCACATGCGTAAGAAGAATCGCAGCTAACGTCAGCGTGTGTGGTTTCATTCGTGGGCTGGTGTGCTGTACAAACCAGCCAATTCGTGGGCAGATGATGAGGATGAAGATGAGAATGATGAGAGACCATCAGACGTGTTGGTGGATGCGGAGTCGGAGCGAAGTCAAGTTTAGCTCGTACGTAAACGTCAGGGTGATTCCTGCTAGCACAGAACTGGAACGAACAGTCAAGATGCTGATGTGACTGCTCACGCCGAGCTGACCTGTATCTGATTCAGGATCTGAATCATCACTGAATAAAGATGTGTGAACGCGGCGTGCGGTGAACGCGGCGTGCGGTGAACGCGGCGTGCGGTGAACGCGGCGTGCGGTGAACGCGGCGTGCGGTGAACGCGGCGTGCCGTGACTGTGGATGGACTTTCTTACCTGCTGAGGGATTATCTGCTCAGATGAAGTAGCGAGATTGACGGCAAACACATGGTCCCTGCAAGAGACACACAGAGAGTGGAGGCACCGTCAGTGAGGGAATCTCCACGTTTGCACACAGAGCTCCGTATCACCATTTCACCAAAACCTGCTTTCCAAAAACATAAAAGCTTCTATCCGGCTCGATAGGATTGATCGAGGCTGTGGAAGGCGGATTAACGGGCTTTCCAACTTCATAACTCGGCAGAAGTTTCCCCCCTCGAACGCCAAAACTTTCCCCAACTATCGACACAAGCCATATGAATCACTGTGTGAAGCGAGCCGTGCACTTTGTTGTGGAATTTATTAAGTGCATTTAGGTACATTAAGAATCTCCATACCTTTTTTTTCCCCCCTCTTGGCAGCGAGAGCGCTGCAGTTTGAGCCGGAGCCAAAAAAAACGGAGCAGAATTTATTCTGCACGCTGAAAACAGGCGGTGCAACCTCGTACTTTTTTTAGATAATTAACCTTCGACATCTTGATCGAGAGGGGAGCAAAGAGCAATTACGCTGAGCGATGCACTAGAAAAAAACGTTGAAACATGAAAGCAGTTTGGTGTGGAGGTGCTGCCGCCTCGGATATATACAGTTAATTGAAGTCCGGGCACGCTGAAGTCTGACCAGCGCTCACGACGGCGATAGAAGGATTATTTGAGAGGAGACAGAATTTACTGTTGAGCCTTTCGGAAGTTTTAGATTCATGAATTCCTCTGAAATTGCACCAAAGCGCTGTTTTGCCTTGGAGCGCCTGTCACTCACACACAAAAGGTTTCTCAGGCAAATAACCGCAGACTTCTCTGTTCACGCCAGCGCGTGTTTCTAAGCCACATTCTTCATATTGTTGCCGGTGTTTTAATGATCCGTACATGCTTCCTCTCTTGTGCTGTCGCACGTCTTCATCCATTTTCCTCTCACACAGCTGTCAGCGTAAATAAGAACTGAATTAACTTTATGCCTTAATTAAATTTACTGATTAAAAGATGAAACAACATTATTTAATATAACAAAAGAGAAACTTCAGGGAGGTTTGGCTGCTGATGAAGCCATTTAAGAAGCCAGCGTATAAAGTTTTGGGCTCCGGCATGAACTAGTATCAGTAAGTGGAGGATAAAATCGGGAGTGAAGGAATTGGATCCTTTGTCTAGCCATATTTTTGTATTAATGTAATCAGATTTGCTCACACAGGCTGTATTTAAGTGTGTACGAGGCCATTGGTAGCCAACGCTCGTGTGTTTCGCGCTCAGTAAACAGCGTAAAAAGAGCGGCGTTCATTAAATCAGCAGGTGAGCGGTGAGGACTGACCGGGCAGCGATGTACAGCATGTGGTTGATCCTCAGCATCCTCTGGAAGTCCAGGCCCAGGCGGACGGTGTCATTGTCCGACATGAGTCCCTGGAAGCCGGGGTAGAGGTAGGAGGCTGCGTGGGTGGAGAGAAAGGAAACGTTCAAGTCAGTCAGATGCTGGAAAACGTGAGATGAGTGAAAACACTTTGTCTTGTTTGTACTTTTTAAACCAATCACAACATCTCAACATGGGAACAAGAGAATTACAAGTGAAGCAGGGAAACACGGAGCACTGACTGTCTGACACTTTCTCTGCTGATCAGCCAATAGCAGGCTTATACTCAGCCTACTTCCTGTCAGCAGATGAACATATTATGTTAATTTGATAATTAACTCTTCTGCACGCAGGCCAGCTTTCTAAAACCTGTAATTCTTCTTCTCCTAGCCGTCAAATGTTCTCAGTCGTCAACGCTTCAACATTTATGTACAACAAATCAGCAGCTTAAGGAACGCTAAGCCAAGGCTACAATTTGGCCTATTGTTCTGAAACTCCAGAGTACGCGCTGCATGCTAATGTGCACTTGTGGGGGTGGATGAGCACGGGGGAAAAAATAGCATGCAAAGTTGCAAATTAACTGGTCGTGTCGCAGGAGTCAGTCTGATTTAAATAAACGGCTCCTGGTAAACATTTCTTAACAGGCACGTCCGGGGACGAGCGAGGACGAGGGAATGAATCAAAACCGGCTCGGTGGAATAAACTCTGTCTGGTCAATCCACATTTAAACAGCTCGTCTGCCTCGCAGGGTCGCAGGGTTCAACTCCTCAATGTTATGAAGGCAGTTCACAAACCGCCCTGAACAAAATGATGCTACTTAGTCCAAAATATAGAATATCTGCTCCTGCGGGGAGTATACGTTAAGTCTACGATTCAATGAATATCAGGTGTATTCATGCATAAATAAAGGTGTGTGTGTGTGTGTGTGTGTGTGCGATAAGGTGAACTGAGGGATGTGCTGCAAAGCAAAGAGAGTGATAAAACACCGACTGTGCTGGCACCCGGGCTGATTTTCATTTTTCCTTCCTCGTCTCCTGCATTTTAATTCCACCCTGCCTCACTCGAGAGAAAAATTAATTTAAACAATGGGAGCCGGTGTCCGGTACTTTAAATAACAGAATGACAGCCAGTCCAGAAGACGGACGGGTCTTTCAAACATTCAAGCTAAAAAAAAAAAGGAAGGACGCTCCGGGCAGAAATGAAATTGGCCGGCTCCGTCCTGACACCAGGCTGTCTTCCACATCACACAGACTTCCCCCGCTGTTTCCTTTTTTTCCTTCTCTTATAAGCGAGCACAGATTCAGCTCAAGGCCGTGGCACTCTGGTTCTGTAAAGTACTGTATTAAGTGCCCTCCAGCCTCCCATCTGACCCGGGCTGCCGTTGAATTAGCAATCCCCGCTAGAAATACACCACAATCTGAAATGAGTCTCTCTACAGGGAGCCGTACGTCCCCCTAACCGCCGGTCTCCAATCGACTGTTTAAAGATTTAAACGCATAATGTCTGGCTGAGCACCGGACCTTGCTGTGCAGTCTGCTGAAAAAGACTCCCGGTGGCTCCTCGGCCCACCCGGCCGGCCCGCCTCCCCTTTGGCACACGAGGATTTCTAATTACTCTCCTGCACTTTCCTCTAAAGTTTGGGGGTGTGGGGGCAGCTGGAGCTCCGCTCGGGGCGAAATCCAGGAGAAGCAGGTGACGGTGCCCGGAGTTATTTAAGATCACTTCCTCCGGGATCACATGCACGCTGCAGGCCAAAGGCTGAATCAAAGCAAAGACTCCAGCGACCTGAAGATGCCGATGGCACCGCATCACAGAAATACGGAGCTGTTTCACCACGAGGCTCTGCAAGTAGAGCTGCAGACATCGGTCGATTAGTCGACAACCATTAATCATCGTTTAGCTTCCTAAATTTGAGAATTTTCTTTTCTTTCCTCGTCGCAAATGACAATAAAGTGAATATATTTTGGTTTTGGGCGGTTAGAGATTGTTGAGGAGAAGAAGGCTGCTTCCTTTTTGTTTGTTTTATTTTGAAATTTGATCTGATCCTAGATGCCGATGTCGACTTCCTGCCAGCTCAATCTGGGCCTTGAACGGCAGCACACAGCTCCAGCTGCGGCGGCGTGGCCGCGCTCGGTGGAATCGAATCTCATCACGGTCGCAATCTAAATTCATGTTGAGTGAAATTGTCTTGATACAGTCGGTGGCTGCAGCAAACACTTGAATAACGCTGCCCTCCATCACACGGTTTGACACCAATCATCAGAGCATCGTTTATGAAGCGTGCGTCCTGCTGGGATTATAATTCTCAGGAAAAGAGTGAATGTTTAATATTTAAAGTGGAATATGGCAGCAGCTTCGTCTGTAAGCTTCTCCAGTGTATTCATATCTTTACTTCCCCTTCAGAAACCTAAACAGGTCAAACTTACTCAGCACACAGTCTGTCACGGAAAAAGATGCTGAGCCGAGTCGTCTGCCCGCTTTCCGAAAGAGAAAGAGTGACTCGGTGTGATTTCATAGACTTCAGCCTGATGAAGTGCTACGACTCATAATGGACGTCTCTCAGAGTTGCGCGGGGACCTTGTGCCACGCTGTCACCTGCTGGAACCACAGGTGACAAATTGCTCTCATTACACCTGGGACGGAGCTCCACATATAGCACTATTAGCGCAGCTATTTCTGCTAATGGTTGCGTTACTCTCTTCCAGATAGATCAATTACAGTGTGCCGGGCCGTGGTCTCAGCCACCTCTTAAATCAATTATGGGCCATTACATTTAGTAGCCGGGACCTCTTTTGTGGACCTCCCCAGTGATTGGGTGCCATTGATGGCTCCCCGGGGTGGTCCGATGAAGAAGTGCCACCGGTGTCGAAGATCCTCCTCAGTGGAAATATTATCTCAGCAGCTGGTGCTGAACTTCTTCAGCTGCCGTCACATGAAGGCCTGGGCGGTCACTGGAAGTGTGTTGCGATGTTTGGACGGAAAGGCGACTCATTCTTTGGATAGATTCGGTGACTGTCATCCCTTATCGTCAGCGCCTCGATGACTTGCAGTTCTGGTGCCTGTTTGGTCGGCTCCAGAGTTTAATTAACCTAAACGAGCCAAATCAGCTGGACAAACAACATCAGAGCTGGACTGACCTGAAGCGAAGGCATTAGGACAAAACAACACTGCTACTCACGTCCACACCGTGTGATCGGATCAGAGGTCACCACACCGTCTTCAACAACAGATTCAAGGTCTTTTCAATGACCTAATTCACTCAAATTCAAGGACCCAACAAGAGTGGAGTTTGAGACACGGATCAAGGTTAATTACTCTTACAACACTGAGAATTTTAGAAGAAGAGAAGAGAAGCAGCATGTAAAGTAGGTTATTTACTAATGGTAAAACTTATTTTCCTCTTAAAATCACAAACTTTCAAGGATTTTAAGGACCCCTGGGAGTCACCACGGTGAACCGTCATTTTTCTACAATAGCCCAGAACAGACAAACCAAACTCTGATCTAGATATGAGCTCTTGCGTTTGATATCCGTTTGGCAGTCAGAGTTTTTCTTCCAAGCCTGGAGGCAGAGGGTGAGGCGTGGTTGCAATCTGTACCTTCACATCTAGGTGTCACTAAATCCTGCACACTGGACCTTTAAGTCAAATGTACAGTTTGTTTTCTTTGCTGCATCTTTTGTCTTTGGTAGTTTAGCTTTAACTGAACATTAGTTAGAGTAGTTAACAGTTAAAATCCTTCCTGTTCCATAAAACTGTGTAAATTTGGCTCATTTCCAAGCACACTTTAGGATTAGACCCTAAACCGTCCCTCAGCTTTGAACTGAAAAAGGTGTTTTCATGCGTCTTGAGTTCAAACGTCCTTTTTTTCGCACCAAGACAACAAAACAGGACAAAGGGAATTAAATTGCCAGCGTGCCCTCAAACAGAGCCACCTCTCTGAGCCGTGTTCCCCGGTAAACCGAGCGACCCTCCTGATTTACTTCAACATCCACTCCTCCTGCAACGAGCATCACCATGGCAACACAACAAGAAGATGTGCGAACTTACATTCTCTGCCCACGACGCTGATTGGTTCCAGGTCTTGTGGGAACGGCGTGGCTCCTGAGGACAGCTGAGGTAAGAAGGCTGCTAAGGTGAGAGCCAGGACGGCTGGCAGGACGGGCAGGCGAGGCGAGCCGGGCGTCAGCCTCATTTTGGCAGAAGATGAGACCTCACCAGAAACACATGGCCCACAGCAGATTCACCTCCCACCTGAGAGTCAGACACAAGGTTATCAGGGTTAGCATAACTGATGCACACTACAAGTTTGACTCTCACATCGTGTCGAGGTTACGACAGCAGTGTTTAAAGATGGCAGCTAAGTTCTTATTAGCATGCACTGCCTTGTGTCAATGCGGCGATGTGATTGAGTGTCCGCTGAACCGCCGAGATGTGAGAGTGCAGACACACACATAAAAGAAGATAAAGTCAGGCAGAGCCACAGATGGAAGCAGGAAGCAGTCAGGCCACTGGGGCCCTGACCGCCAGGACAACTGCCTCATTTACCAACCAATGTCTTTCACAGGTGACTCGGCACAATTAAACCTTCCCTTACACTGAGGAGGACACCTCACTCCGTCCAGGCCCTGATGGCCGCGTTAACTACTCAGAGCAAAGGAAATAAACGTTTCCTCTCACAGCTGAAAAGAAAAGATGGCTGCCCAAACTGAGAAACTCTAAACTGTGAGTGACGAGTAGAGCTCTGCATGAACCTTAAAGATTCAGGGTGCATAACTATGTTTTTGTTTACATTTATATTTATTTATCTCAAAAATGTCAAAAATCTAATCACCAACTTGTTGGTCGGACTTTCCACCAAATCTGTTTTTGTGTTTTTCAGATGTCGTGTAGATGATGGTGGTGATGGAAAACAATCACTCCTTGATGGTAACCGTGAATTAAAAATGATCATAGCTATTGTAATTAGTGCATTTGTTGTTCCAAGCACAGATGTACACGAGATGCGTCATGTCAGAAACAGAGGTATGCAGGAGGCGTCTCGCTGACTCTGACGTGCTGACACAAAAGGAAGCTGTGTATAATTACAGGAGCTCAACGAAGACAAAGTGGCTAACGGAAAAGTTGTTACAATACTTCAGATTGTTTTGACACGTGATCTCGTCACCACGAAGGACGACTCGAATGAATCCATTTTCAGCAGCTTCTCTCAGCTCGGCTCGCCTAAAAACAAAAAACTGTAGATAGAAGTTGGCGTGGAGTGTCTTCGTGGGAATAATTAACAGCTCTGGCTGCACAAACGCTGAGATTGTGCACAAATGTTAATTTCCACATCTGTTCGATATCTGAAGGAAGAGACGGCGACAGATGGACGGCAGAGGGGATTTGTCGGAACAAACTCCGAACTGCGATGACCCGCGCGCTCGCCGCCAACTTATTAAGGGCAATGTGTCCTCCATGGGGGTTCTTTCAAGCCGACCCAAGTTTATGTACTGTGTCGCTTGGCAGTGAGCGAGTTAGGCCACATGGTTTTAAGTGGGAGCAGAAAAACTAAGTCAACAGAGACATGAACTGTCATCAATATTGATAATAGTCTGCTTCATTTAAATGCAGAAGAGAAAGCTGCATTTAGCAATGAGGTCAAGCGATGATCACAACGCCATAAATCGAGGGGAGTGGGCGGTTGTCTGCTTGTGTTTACTTTGTGAGTTACAACAGCTTGTGTGGCCTGCCTCAGGCAGTATATGAGAATAATATACCTGATGGATTAGCCCCATATGTTATGATTTAGATGTTTTTGTCCTGCCAAGGAGGACGGCCATTTGAACAAACAGATTATGTTATAGTGCCGCATGAGACAAATCCACGACAAAAACGTCAGAAACTTCACTTTAATCATGTAAGTGCTGTTCAACGCCGTGCAGAGAGAAAAGTAGTTCACTTCTGACAGCCATCGAAAAACACAAGCAGCACATCGAGGGAACATTACATCCCGGTGAGGAAGGAAGGAAGGAAGGAAGGAAGGCAGAGATCATTTATTGACAACCTGGGCGCTTAGCTAAAAGAAGGCAGCCAGCAGAGTGTGATGATGATGCATGCAAAACAAGACAGCCATAGTGAGTACAAGCAAGAGCTTATGCAAGACCAGTCACATACCCTGAAACGCAAGCAGAGATACAGCACGCCGACCTGCAACCCTGAGCTGAGATTTACTGCATTAAAGTTACAGAGTTCACTGAAGCTACGAGGAAACGCCTCGCGACGAGAGCCGGGGTTCACCCCGAGGCTGTATCATATTTAGGATTAGAGAATCGATTGCAGCATCATTGCAACACTTGGAAAGTGTGTCAGTAAGCAGCACAGACAGACGTCCACGCCATCGCAGCACCATGTAATCAACAAAAACAACCTCCTCCTTCGTCTGCCTGTTGCTGCAGAACCGGTTAGTCTGAACCGCCATCGCAGCTGGGGAAAGAATAAAGGTCTGCGATGATGCATAAACAAATTAATGAGCCCTCTGTGAACTCCTTTAACGCTGCGTCAGCTTCAGAGCTCGACTGACGGGTTATTGACACGCTGAAGCTGGACTAAGAAACTCCATCAGATCCTTTGTTTTGTTTCCATGCTCATGAGATATCTCCTACTTTAAGATCAGGAGTATTTCATGGTGCCTCACTAGCTCTCTTATTATATCTTAGTGACCTGCTGGTATTCAGCAAACTCCCCAAATTTTAATTAGGCTCAAATATTTAGCTATAACAGCTGAGTGATTTGACAAAACCTCCCAGTTTTTAAAGGTTAGGACTCTGATTCAGTTCTCTGGCATTGCCCTGAGGTGTAAAAATGGCTGCTTATCCCATTTGACCTTTTCCGACTCTTAATGGACACGGCACAGAAACAGCACCTGCTGTCCTTGCCAAAAGCTCCCATGAATATGTGTCAACAGCACATCTCCACTCTGAAGTTCTCAACTTTCTTAATTTAACCTAAAACAAAGTCAAAAAGCAGTTAATGGCTTTCTGTGCATCACGAGGAGGGAGTGGACGGCTGATGAGCTGACAGCTGTCGAAGGGAAATAAGCCTCCGCTTATCCCGTCTTATGTTTGCCCTCTGTGTTCTAGAGTTTGGGCGGGAGGGCTCGGATCATTTTGTTTTTAATGAACTGGACTTGTGAAGCCATCTGGGAGACATTGGCAGTTGGGCCTCTTTTTTTTTTCTGGGACACTCGGGCTCTCCATTGATTATCTGACATGCATTTGGATTAACCGACGAGAGTGCTGCGTCTGCGGATTGATAAGATGCATCCGCTCAGACATTTGAAGTCTCTGGGCCTTTCCACTGCTCTAATGCAGATTAAATGAGAAGAGAGTCTTGGTGTTTATTATTGGTTGGCATGAATGAGGCCGTGGAGTCATTTGAATTCATACATTAACTCCCAGAAATGTTCCCGCTCGGCTGAGGATAACTGTCCCATAAAAAGTCACAATTAAAAGTTTCACCCTCGATCGACTGCAGTGCACACCGTGCACCTGTCGACTCCTGGGGGCGTCTCTTGTCTGCCAACACCAGAGGAGCATAATCCTAATGCAGAATCACACTAATATTCCCCGACCCGAGCGGTGCTTCAGTGGCAGTCAGGCTAATCCACTCGTGTTTGGTAGCCACAGAATTGAGCGTACCTTTCACCTCGCCGCTCCGTGCACTTGAAAATCTCTCGGCCCCTTCGGCTGTGGAAATCTTTAAGCCCCCCACTATCCTCCACTCTGACATATTTGTGGTACACAGTGGCCCGGCGTAATGAGCGAGCGTCTCCCTGCCCTCCTCGACAATTCCAGACACAATTAGCCGCATTACCCTCTTCTCTCAGCAGGCCATTACAAAACAGCTTTCTATGCTGGGCGCTGTAATTACACCATAATTATGGCGACCAAATGATAAGTCAAGTGTATGGTATGTATGAGGACGCAATATACAAGTTGTGTAATTGTATTACAGCAGCAGAGTTGGTATAAGGACAGGTACATGAGTAATACGAGGACAAAGCCTGGTTTTATAATATATTGGAATTATAACAGAGTGTGAAGCAGCACAGGAAAATGGATCAGCGGTTTTAGTGTGGCATCGTCAGTACTGCAGACCGGACCATGGTGGGATACTGAGCCAGAAGGCAAAGCTCTCCATTTTCCAGTCCGTCTCCGTCCCAGCCCTCACCTCTGGTCGTGAGCTTTGGTTAGGGACCGAAAGAATGAAATCGCAGATACAGGCAGCTGAAATGAGCCTTCTGTGTCGGGCGGCCAGGCTCAGCCTTAGAGAAAGGGTCAGAAGCTCTGACGTCCAGGGGGAGCTCGGAGTAGAGCCGCTACTCCTTCGCGTCGAGGAGCCAGCTGAGGTGGTTCGGGCATCTAATTAGGATGCCCACTGGGCATCTGGAAGGAGACCGCGGGGCAGACCCAGAAACTGCTGGAGGGACTATGTAGCACATCTAGCCTGGGAACGCCTCGGGATCCTCCAGGAGGGACGTCTGGAGCGTCCTGCTAAACCTGCTGCCACCGCGAGCCAACCCCGGATAAGCCGAAGAAAATAGATGGATGGATGGATGGATGGATGGATATATGGATGGATGGATGGATGGATGGATGGATGGATGGATGGATGGATGGATGGATGGATGGATGGATGATGATGCTAAATAATGCATGTAAATCAAGATATGGAGCATTGTGATGGTGCTTATAGGTACCAGTTTACATTATTGTCTCCATTAGCATTCGATGAACAACAATTACTCTTCCTTACTCAGCTGTAAAGAAACTCTGTCTTCATTTCTATCAGCATTAGAGGAAAATCACTGGATGTCAGGATGTCCATCTTTCCCAGAGCGCTACATACGAACCTGCCTGATGATTTTCTTGTTATTGTCCAAACAACCACATGAGAATTTTAATGTGACGGGAGGAAAAACAACCCATGATATGAACGGTGCGTGGTGAGACAAACGTTTCATTGTTGAAAGCCCGGGCCGTATTGTCCCTGCCCACACTCCTTCTGGAAGGTTCATCAGACCACCGTTCTCACTGCAGTCCCATGACACGAATCACACAGCAGATCACCGTCTGAACACAGATGTTTTTCTCTTTTTTTTTGCGCTCTCATCCTTCCCAAAGTTGACTCTGCACAGCTGACAGTCAAACATAACAGATGATGAAAACAAAAACAATTTCCTGCCTGAGGGACGTACACCTCAGTAGTTGGTGAATATTGACCACCAATATTCTTTCCGCACAAAAACAAATCAGGCGAAAAGACTTTTTGTCTGTTCGCAGCCTTTCTTTCCTATTACCCAGCAGTCATTTCAACTCTGCACTCAACCCTCTCAGACAGGAGAAACTTTGCTAATTAGATTTCCAATGGCTAACCACGTAGACGTCGTCGCGGCAAATTGGAATTGGGATCAAGGAGCATTGGGCAATAATTGAGAGAACAACCCCCCGCCCAGCCCACGGGACACAGAGGTGGATTTGTATGGGCCGGTTTTCAGACGGGTGTTAGCCGTGGCGCAAATGAGTTCATTCTGGTGTAGTTACAAGCGAGCTTCAATTAAGAATGCCTTTAAAATCACCTTTAAAAGATCAGCACAGTCCGTCATGACGCGTAGCCTTTAGAGCTGCCTGCGGCACGTTTGCGAGCGCACCGAAAGGGTACGGTTCAACACGAAGATGTCATTTCGATATCACATCATTAAATGTTCTTTAAAGGTCCGGTGTCTAAGATTCAGAAGTATTTCTTTGTACATCTACAGCGAGAGCGGGTCCTCTTCCACGGAGTCCGCCATTTTTCTACAGCAGCCCAGAGCAGACAAACCAAACACTGGTCTAGATGGAAGGAGGCGTGCGAGAGTATCAGTTTGGTTACAATCTGTAACTTCAACGCTGCCACTAAATCCCACACAACGTTTTCTATGAGTCCCGACGGTGATTTCAACAACTGCCGTTATTTGTCCATTTGCTTTCACTCTTAAATCAGATGTCAGAGTTCAGACTTCCAGTGTACCTGTCACTGACCAGGCAGATGCTGTGTATAAAACACTTGACACAGCCGAGACATCTAAGCCGGGCTGCTGAATACAAACATGTCAGATAAAAGGAGCCGGGGATTTCGGTATATTTCAAAGGTTCTGCAGTGGCAAAAGCAGAACGGCTCCAGGGGAGCTCTGTGGCAACATTTTTAAAAGTCCATTAGCATCCCTGGTCGAAGAGGAGTGATGGCTGGCTTCTTTCCTTTTACCAAGAATAGAAAATCAATGGTCCCCGTAGTCCTCTAGTTCTTGGATTAGTATGTCAACTGCCTGGTGTCAGTATAATGTAGTCTCATTCTCATAGTCTCTGCACTGTGCCATGGCAGGGAGAGGGCAAGGTGGCATCGAGGATGAGATGTGTCTGTCAGGGGAGGTTGGGACCCGCCTCGCCATCAATGCCACTCAGTCTGTTCCCAAGGGAACGGCGCTTTAACCTCAGCGCCCACAGAGTTCAGACAAGTGACGGGTTGTCCTGTCGCGGAGGCCATCGATTGTCACCCCATGTCAGACTACTCTACTCTATCCTCATCGAAGAATCCCCACAGATTAGACGCTGGTTTATACTTGAGCTTCCGTGGCAGATCTTTAGGGGATTTGATGTCAAAGTAAAACAGAGCTGACAGCGAGAGTGCAACAAAAGTTCTGAAAATGGTTACAGCACTGCAGTGATACAACGTACAATATCACTTGTGAGGGTAAGGATGCAAATATTGGTGTCTCACTGAGCATCCAGTATTCGATAGGAATCGAAACTGTTGGCTAACACCGGCTGCTTTGAACACGGGGTATCACTCTCTGAGAAATGTAGCACTGCCTCCAGTCAGTCCTACTCTCAGGACTTCTTTCTGCAGACAGTGAGTTGGCCAGACTTCACACAGAGGGATCTATGCAGGACTCAGACAGTGAGACGGTTCTCTGATCGATCTGCAAAACCGCTGCAGGCGTCATCCATCGTCTTCATGTCTATTTGCAATGGGTGAAAAAAAGCCCACAGGGCTATCAGTGGAAGAGAGATCAGCCATGCACCAGCGGAATCCTCTTCATTCGTCTGCCTTCTGTTAATTATTTAGATTCATCTTCACAGAGGCCTATAATTCCCTGACCGCTCAGCGCTCCCTGTCAGTCAGGACGCACCTTCAATCTTCTGCGCTCCTCATGGCATTTTCAAACGAGCCCCATCTCAGGCGGTCACCAAATCAAATAGATCGCTTTAAAATATGCTGGGCAGAAAATTGTGCTAACCCCGTCCCTCCCTCATGCCTCTTTCTCCCCTTCATACATAAAAGTGAATGTTAACTAGCCCCTTCTCTTCTCAATCTCCCGGTCATCAATAATTCAGAATGTTATTGAGAAACACTACCTGAACCCTGTATTGACAGAAATCTAAGCACTGTCATTCCCTCAAGGGCGTCATAATTGGATACCCCCTGAGGCTACTGCTGCGAAATGCAGAGCAAGAGGGGGAAAGCAGTCTGAGTGTTGTTGTTTTCTGTATTTTGTGTGTTTCCATTTTTATCTTTCTATTTTAAGGGACTCTCGATCTGACCCAACAGCCGAAGTCAGCCAACTTATCGACTCGAGGACAGTCCCTCAGGAATGTTTAGAGGTGGGGAGGAAGGTGTGTGAACTTTACTGAGCGGGACCGGGAAAGGAAATAGCTGAACACCGAGCAGCTACGTCATTTAAACATCACGTGCATTAAATAATACACCATGAGCAGGTATTTTCCCTGACACAGATTTATAAGTAAAATCCGTGTCATCGTCTGTAAACTGATTTATCTGTATGCATGTCATGGAAATACAACACCCCTGCTCTGATGCTGCACGCCGTCATCTGCTCTGATGCTATAAAGGAGAAAAGAGCAGATATAATCACCAGGCCCGGCATACTTTATCCACTGTTGTGCAGCCAGAGCCTGGCATGATTTGCACAGAAGTGCTGACCCCTACAAGGGCATGAAGAGAGGCACAAGCTAGCCAGATGTAGCAGATATCCAACAGCCCTGCCAGGATGAAAATATGCTAATAAAATAGCCTTTATACATCAGGAAGGGAGACAGATGGGAGGAAAGGTGAATCTTTCTGGTTGCCAGGAGATGGATTTCAGACTAAACTAAGGCTGCAGCTTCGGGTGCACAGCAGGCTTTGGTGTTGTTTGTCGGTCTACCTGCATCCAGTCAGGTGCAGAAACAAATCTGAGGGAATGGAGAGAGAGCTAAGCGGTGTGTTTGTAACGCACATGTATGTGCATCAATTAATACTTTGATCAAATGGTTTATAGGATTTTCCGGAGCGTTGGCTGGGCAAACCCTCGTTCTGCTGTCAGTGCAGCAGGCAGAAAATACTCTGGGAAATCCTGCGAAACAGAAAGAAAACCTCACACGCCAGCAGAACTGCGCCGCGCCGGGCCAAAATGACAACAAGAATTAGACTTTCTGTTGTTTTAAAACGGCAACACGGGATACTGACCTTACAACTAACCTTGAAGAGTGAGTTGGAAGCGTATCGTGCTGCTGATGCTCTTATCTGTGTCACAGCTTGATTACTAAAACAAAAAGGGAGGGAGCTTTTAAAGTCGACTGTCAGAGAAGAAAAGAAATATCAGGTACCTCATCACAGGAGAGAGCAGAGCGGCAAGGATTCCCGATGAAGGGGAGCTCGGTCACCGAAATACCCCCAAAATATCACCGTCTAGCTCTTAATACACATTGGCCAAGCAGGTATAAGTACAAATGCAAAGACAGCATAAGGGTTAGAGTCCTTTGCATCTGCCTGACTCAGTCAGAGCATGTGAAGCCTGCACGGGCGATAAACTGACTGGAAAGACGTGCAACTTTTTCCTTTGCCGCCACTGAAGCGGCTTCAGACGACCACCATCGCTTTGAGGACTTCACGGTGGCTTTACGTCCGTTCGCTCGATCGCGGGCGAAAAAAAGAGAGCGAGGCTTCTCTATTAACACGCCGCCTCTTTGATCTCCATCTCCCCTGTGGTACCAATTAGATCGCTGCACCGTTTGCATTTCAAACTTCCCATTTTCTCGAGACATCCTGCATGAATTATCGGCCTGCTGGAACTTTTATTCCCTCTTGACGAAACATGAGAATTATGAGTGGCATATCTCCAAAGTTTGGCTTGTTCAACTGAGGTAATTCTACGAGCTCTGAAGAGATATTAGACACCACAGGTCCCCGTACTGATCACTACTCTTTTATTTCACATATTGCAATGATATTTCTGTTAGCCTTAACAAAAGAAGATGTCACAGAAATTAAAAAACACGGAGGTAGAGGAGTTCGAATTGATCAAAGGAAGATAAATAGCCGTGAAGATTCTTCCCCTGCTTTTATCCCTTGTTAGCAGAGGCAATCAAAGAGCCGTCACCCTGAAGATCCATCCCTGTCGCATTACCCCAACAAGATTATAAGGAGAGAAGCTACCGAGGGAATGTGTGCTAAAAGTACATTTGGCGCATTTCACTTGAACAAGAACAAAAGTAGCGAGGCCTGCTTTTATAAATGAATGATTTTTGCAATCCGAGTGGTCGATGCTGATGAAGGGAAATATAAATCAAGGGTAAGAGTGAGGCTTCTCGGCGAGAGTGCCTCGCAGAGATAATGGCATCATCATGCCTGTGTGGTTCGCTGTTCCTGGGAAGATTAAACACTTTATCATTGTCTTTGGGACAAACAGTCCCTGTACGTAAGAGCATGCATCCCATTATTGGACGCCTTTTATGGTCAAAGCAGACATCCACACGTCAGCTTCATCGCACACCAGAAGTCTTGAGAGGACAGATGAAAAGAGACAGCAAGTCTTATCAGAACAGAGCTACCTTTCAGGGCGGTAGCCCACGGTGGCAGCTGACCTCACTTTTATTACCGCTGTCTCACACTGATGATATCATCTAAACACATGGTGAAAGACCCAGAAGCTTTCAAGCTCAGTTTATCTCATTTTATGGCTCCAACAACTCCGTCTCTCCCAAGAAAAGTCAACGGCCACGGGCGATCATACGCCGAGGAGCAGCGTGGCTCCTCTCACCTCAAAGTCTACACACCGTGTCACGAAACGTGGACGGGAGAAGATGGTAAGAGACGGGGACGTGGACGGTGACAGCGGGGAAGACAGTAAATCTAAATGAGGAAAAAGGAAAAGGAGGAAAGAGGAGGAGGAGGGGGGTGACAGCATCTCACAGCTCACTGGTCTGGAATCATCCAGACAATCAATTCCACCATTCAGCCTCAGACTGGCAGCTCGGGCTTCGACGCCGAGCATCGCATGCAGCGCCGAATTACCAACAGTGCTAAATCGCTTTAATGACGAGTCAAATGAGACAAACACGTGACAAAAACTGATCGTTCACCGGCTTCACTCTTCTATGATTGGGTGCTTAACTTTTTTAACTAATCAGTGGACGGTGCCGATGACGAGGCCCAAAGTGATGGAGTAACTTCATAAATGCCCCCTCAACTTCCTGGAGGGTCCTTGCTTTGCAAAGTGAGCAAAATAAGGCAGAAACGCATCAGCCTTTTTCTATGGAAAGTGCATTATTTTATTGTTTTTGTCTTCAAAAACTCTTCAGTGTTACTGTTTGAGATGTGATTTTGACATCTACGTTACATTGTTTATAAGCCCAAACGGACTAAAACCCAAAAGGAAAACACGACGTCATTCAGTCCAATTATTGACCTCGTTTAGTAGCCTGAGTCACAGGAAGTAGGCTGCTGGTACAAGTCTGCCATTAGACAACTCTTTCTGTTGCCATTCTTCCCCCGTCCTCCATTTTCAAGGTCCACATCGCTGCGTGAAACAACATCCACCGCAGAGAGAGTCGATGATGGCAGGTTAACGCTACAAACAAACCCGTAGCGGTTTTCTTTAGCTGGGATTGAGCCATTTTAACGCCGAGGCTCGGCTCTCCACGTGACGCACTGATCTAACCCGATGCTGCGTCAGTGACGATCGATCTCCGTTGCCTGTTGTTCTCGTGACAACGTGGCGCCTTCACTGGCTTGGTGGCACTTAAGTGTGGCTTAGTTAGACTGTTTTGTGCTGCTTGTGTTACTGTGTGTGTGTCTGAGTTGTGTGTTAAAGCACAGCCCGGATCTCAGTTTAGATTATGTAGCCTTTCCAGCACTTAAAGAGGATAAGCTCTTATCTCTGTCTAAATCCCCAACAGTCATTAGAGGCGGCAGGGCCTGCTTAGAAGTCCATCTAATTAGGGCTCAAATCATCCCTCCTCCACATAAAGATCACTGCAATAGACACTGAGGATTATACGGGCATTGTATTCAGGATGTCATTACTTCCACCTTCACATAAGTAACTATACTGTTACACTTTTCACAGCTTTAAGTTGGCATTTAAGATAAGATGCAGTTATGTTAATATGAGAACCTTTCCCAAAACTGCGACCGCCAGATGTCTGATCGTTTCATAGACAGACATGTCTTAAAACCTTCGAGTCGCTGTGCAAAGCTCCGTGTCTGTGTCACAAACAACACTTTAGAGCGTGACATCAAAGCATTCATCTGTCGACTCCCGCCAAAGTGCTCCACTCATCTGCATTTTAGGTTTTTTTAAATGAATCGGGCACAAAGGGCGAGAGAAGATCAGAATAGACTCATTCACACCGCGAAGGCTCCAGAAGAAGAAGAAGAAGAAAAGAGATGGACGGGAAGAAATAAGAAAACAAAGGCTCTCCTTTGCCAGCAAGACTCTCATTCTGCTCCTCCTCTCTCTTCATCCTTCCACTAGGTTGGACCAAGCAGCTATAATAATAGGAAAGTGAGAGGACAAACGGGGCCATCTATAATGGGGCTAGATACTGGCGTGAGCGTGCTGTTGAGCCTGGGTGGTGGTGTCATTAAGTGCGAGTGCGTGATAAATGCACTCTGCTTGTCGGATTTGAGATTCTCATTAGTCTGTGTTCAGGAGGAGACCTGAGGCCATTACTCTTGTGGCTGCCTTGACAAGAGGCTGAATGCGTCTGTGTATAAGAGCGAGGCGTAGTATGTGTGTGTGTGTGCTTCTGTTGGGATGCTCGTTAGGGCCGGGCCGACGAAAACATTCCCACATAGGTTTGATGTTAAGCCGAGTGTCAGATCGGCGAGGCCACGCTTTGCCGCTAGGTGTCGCACGTGACTCAGCTGCAGCGTAATGAGACGGGTCAACACGTTCCTGCAGTGTCCTCGAGTTAGAGCGAAGAAGGGATAACGATGTTTATTCACTTCCATCCATGTTTCACAAACTAGTTAGCAACTTACCGTGAAGACTTGACCGCCGCCACCGTGTGCTCAGTGTTTGTAATGTCTGTTCATGACGCTTTGAGATCTTGTTCTGTTGAAAGTCGACATCTCGGAGAGCTGCTTCTCATCTCACTCTAATTTACCAGAAGATTTCGTGATGACAAATACCGGTTTAGTTGATCTGAATCAAAGTCAAACTGGTTTCAGCTCGTAAGCAGAGCGGACTCTCAGAACTGGAAACGGATCAAACTAAAGCTTACACATCTGGCAGAGACAGTCCAAGGTTCTCAGTTCAGGTTGCAAAGGGGCAGAAAGTTTCCAGGAAACTCAATTAGAATTATGCAAATTAATGGGAATTAACAGGAAATTTGGGCTAATGTGAGACAGGTTGTTGTTTTAGTGTTTTAGTCAAGATGATGCTAAAATATATTTTCCCAACTATATTTAAGTTTCAGGTTAAAACCTTCAATTTTGTAAATTCCCAGTTTATTCTCGTTAATTCTCCCATTAAAAATTCTTGGCAGCTTCATACAAGAGTAATGATTTGATTGAAACGTCTGAGTTTAGAGTTTATAGAATGTGAGCTTGTACTCTGTATATATATATCTGATATTTGTGCCGACTGTATGTGAGGTTGATTAGATGATTCAGAACTGACTGATGCTGAAGTGTAAGGAACACACCAGCGTCTAACTGAAAGTGACATTTGCAGGTAATTGCAGACTGAAGTTAGCGGTGTGTTTTCCCACGGCGAGAAGTGTGTTTGTAGGTTAGATGAGGTGAAGGATATTAATGCTTTATGCAGGGTTTAATTGGCTGTCCTGAAATAAGGCTTACATGGATGGACGGTGTTTGTGATTTCTTCTGTGATTTGCAGATCACAGTTCACAATTCTTCGTCCCAAACTGGAGCTGCATGTTAAATGAGTTGTTTCATTAAGTTACCTGACACTCTGAGCTGTGCAACAAACCACGATGTCACAGTAGTCATGAATCTTACTTCCTTACTCACTAGCATCCTTAACTGAACTGACACCCCAACCGCAAAAACAGTCCCTGCAGCCTCTCTGCCAAGTCCTTATGCAGGTAGCCATTATTTCTCTACAGTTGTCTGCTGAACTTTGGCTGCCAGGAGGTTAGTGACACGAAGCCTTAACAGGAAAACAACAAGGACACATGCTGTGCAACATAATAGCTGTGTGAAAATGTATTTTTAAGCTGCCCGTGTGTCTGGCTGACACGACGAAGCATGGCATCTTTAAATGTGTGATAGCAAAAGGATACATGCACCCAGGAAACATGCTCCTTTATCCGCCGGCGCTATGAGACAGTATGTCATGTCAGATTTTCAGTTTCCAGCAGAGGGGATGAAGGAAGAGGTGGCCGCCAGCCCTGACTGCCTTCGTCAGCGGCTGCGACCGTCGTCTGGACGTCTAGCCCAATCAATACTCAGGGACAAGCATCTGCCCGGGTCTCCTGTTACTGTACCTCTGTCCTCATAGCCGTCTCAGACTGTTGTGCAGACAGCCGTGTGCTGCTGGCTCATATCTGCGGCAGGGCCTTATCACCCAACAACACAGGAAATGTGATGCCGCGCAGGGCAGCCGCCGACACTTTAATTTGTCACCGGTGATAGGGTTTGTCAAACTATTCCTGGAGTTCATCAGCCAACCTGGCCTTATTTGCTCACTCTGCAGATGACTTTTCAGCCCTCTTGAGAAATCCTCCGCCACAATGACCTTGATGCTCAATCACTGCATATTTTTCATTATGCACGAGCCTCTGTGGTGCGGGCACCATGTTATTCTTCGATTCGAGACTATGTGCCGGGTACTGATGAACCCGTGTGAGCGCTCGTTCATTAACTGACAGCGTGACTCGCTCTGAGAAGAACAGTGATGAGATTGTTCAGGGAGCTGTAAAAAATCGGGCGAGATAAAATCACACAAAGCCAAACTGAGAAGGAGCTTTCAGGCGTTTCCACACAGATCGGAGAGAGAGAGGCAGTCAGACTGGTGTTCGGTTTTTGGGAAGTTTCTGGGGTCTCCTATGACTGTAAAGTCTACACATGCCAATTTAAGCTACAACAACTAAAATCAATGACGGGGTTTGCAGGTTTGTGCCAAAGGAATACATTTGCATTCTTCGTGAAGCTTTAGTGCTTGGCAAGTAAATTCACACTCTACAGTGAAGTTTATTTGTCTATCATCAGCAGCAGACGTTTAGATACTAGACGGGACTGAGATGTTGTTTTGATACAACACATGCTAAATCAATCAAAACTCTGTTTTCATTAGTGTATAATCACCTGAAAATAAGAACTTTTATGTTTGTTATCTTTTATATCTACAGAGCGAGCGGGTCCTCTTCTACAGAGTCCGCCATGTTGACTCAGTGTTTCTACAGCAGCCCAGAGGGGACAAACCAAACCAAACACTGGCTGCAGGTGAGCAGCACACACCCAAGACCCATAAAGACATGATCACAAACGGTGAATGGTTTTTGTGTGTGTGTGTGTGTGTGTGTGTGTGTGTGTGTGTGTGTGTGTGTGTGTGTGTGTGTGTGTGTGTGTGTGTGTGTGTGTGTGTGTGTGTGTGTGCCCGTGGCCTGGCCGCTGTCCAGAATCAAAACAAATGTGTTTTTAAAGGAACTGCAGAAGAGATGCGAATTTACTCGGAGCAGAAATAACAAACTGAAAGTTTCAGGAAGAAAGAGGACAGTGTAAATATTTATAACATTCACAGCCACGTCCGGGATATTTAAATTTAATATGCAACACTGTTAAATGTGGCACGTTTCATGTGGACGTTCACACATATGTTGATGAGGTTGGTGCCATTTCGGCTCAGAGCTCGTGTGTGAAACAAATGGTCAAGCTGCAGGAACTCATTGGCTCTGCGTCTCAGCTTGCTTAGTGTGTTTGGTCATCGGAATGAACCCTCGGTCCGGGTAGGCACTGCCGACACGGCTCCACGAGCAGGAGGACTCTCAGTTCACTAGGTCAATACAGAACTCACTGCAGAATTCACTGCTGTAACTGACCACGCCGGCTGGATGTCTGCATAACAAACGTGGCAAATCTTCTCTGAAAAACAAAATGTCTCAACTGTCGCTTGCTGTAATCATTCTTCTTGTTCGTGCCGTTCAATCCCGGCCTGATGTGCGTCCAATGGAGGCGATGGGCAAAATCTGCAGTCCTTGTTCTGAGTAAAAATGCACTCTGAAGTTTAGTAGAGGCAATTATGAGGCTTCTTCTTAGCAGTAGCGTGTACTAGCAAGAAGAAAAGCTTTCAAAGGCTCTCTGCTGCTGAGGTCTCAGATTAGCTTCAGGAAAACACTGAAATATGTTCCTGCAGATGAAACCTTGCTTCATTGTTCATACGGGCACCTGACAGACCTGAAAAATGGTGAATCTACCTTATTTTTAAACGACTGTTCTACTCTCAGAAAAACTCAACATACTGCTGGTCTTCACAAATGAGGCGTTCCTCCTCCGGAGGAGGAATGAGGCAGATCCACTTTAATCTCTGTGATTTCATTCCCTCGCTTCTGTCTCAGTGATTTGGAACACTGCAGATGTTGTCTCCCTTGCGCTTAAACCCTTCGGCCATATGCTCTTGCCACCCGGACTATGACACAGAGGGTTTTTAATCAGTCCTCTCGATGACGGAGCACATTCTGTCATTAAAGACGCAAAGCTTTGAAACTCGCTGCAGCCTCTCGCCTCCAAGTCTTTTTGGCTGCAGCTCGGCCTGAGAATCGCTACATCAAGTGAAAAGACTGTGAGGATTTCTGATCTGTTTGAGCTGGCTGGAGCCCAGTGCTATCCACAACACAATTTTCTCAGTCTGTTTGGATAAAAAGTGCGTTTAGGAGCCTCCACACCCTGAAGTCTATGATTCAGCATGATTGTCCCCTTCTGTTGCGTTCAAATTGTTCCTGGATAAACGCCGTTTACGCACTGGAAAACAAGTAGCTGGTGTCTAAAGCTGTAGCCTGGAGCGACGCTCGGCTGGTTTAACAGCGAAAAAGGAGCTAATGCAATTTTACAACTGACCTGCTGCTTTATATTATAATCTAATGCTAATTTGTGACAGGAGGAATATCTGAATCCATCTCTGTTTTGACTTTAAGTACGAGCAGCGAGACAGCCAAGAGCTCAAAAATAGAGATCCTATTCCATCTCAAGCAAGTTATTCTGGAGCGCGGCCAACTGTCCAAACAGATCAATTTTAATGTGCACAGGAGTTATCTGAAAGGTGAAAGTGACACACTTTAACTGGGCAAATATATGAACTTTATTAGAAATGAATCAATCTCTGGCTTTGCCCTAAAAGTAACATTATTCAATAAGTGTGGAACATTACCATAAATTAAGCCTAATTCCACACACACTAAAATAAGATTCAATATTTTTTGACCTTTACGAGCCGTTTAAAACATAAAAAAAAACCTGTTGACCGTCGGCTCATTTGAATTGTAATTACAAACAGCCTCGAGTCTGCTTTGGAGGGCTTCCTGACTTTCACCTCAACATCAAGTGATTCCACGCTCATTAACCGAGTTTACTGAATGTTTCAAACCTGAGCTCAGAAGGACTGAGGGCGACACACTCAGGCGGTACCTGAATCGGGGACGTTTCAGGTAGGGTAGACAATTATGATTCCAGGAAGTCTGGATAGAGAAAATTTGCTCACATTCAGGCTCCAGATTACAAGTAGGATGTCCATTTCACTGATATGTCATTTCCAGCTCCGGGTCCCGACCTGGACTGCGGTCCGGCTATTAGTGACCTGTGCTGTAGAAGCAGTTATGCTCCTTTTAGCAGGATATCTTCCCCATTACAGGGAGATGATTTATTTAAACTCGGCTGCAGATCTGTTTTTGCACTCCATGTTCTCTCTATGAATATGGCAAATGTAAACACCGGCCGTGGATGTGTGCGGTGCACGGCCTGCAGATTGTTTGTGCTGACAGTGAAAGAGCTGTTATCCCAAACGGAGGGCTTGTTTTTCTCCTCACAGCTTGCTGTCCAAGCTCGAGCACTGACACGCAATTGCATTTGTGTGTTCTCTCAACGAACTGGCTCCTGTCCAGCATCTCGGAGCGTCTAATGCGCACGGACATCTCATAAAACACTGCGTGCTGTGCGAGGTTTGTGCTTTTTTTTTTTTTGCTAAGCAGGCTAGTTTAACTACCCCCGAGAAGTTGCATCACTTCAGCTTTCCCATGTGTGGATAATTAGCCGTTCATAAACATGAAAGTCAGCAAAATGTTCCTTTGAAGTCTAAATATTAGTCTGAAAGGCGTGATGATTCAGAGGAACGTCGATGCGGTTCTCCCTGTAGTTGGCGATCAATGACAAAACTGTTCTTTTCGCAGCTTGAGAAGAAAATCCCGACAAACGCATCAACTGTTTGAGAACATCGCTCTTGTGCTTTCTCAGTTTTCTTCGTGTAACTTTTTATCTTTTCTCTAGCGGGCCTGAGGTGCCGGGGGAAACATCACAACTCCCACACAGATGACTCCGCAGATGCCTGTTAGGAAGGCAGAGGAATGCATCAAATCTGCTGATCGATTTCCCCCTGCTTAGAGCTTCGCAGGTTCACTGAATATTAAGCACCGTGGGAAAGTTATCCTGTCACGTTTCAGGTGAGGAGAGAGCAAAGCCGGCAATTATCCCGTTCTCCCGCCCACAGAGCGAACGCAGGTTTTTAATGAAACCAGAATCTGATGCATTAACAAACCACCATTTCTAAGATTTACTCCACTGGACTCTTAATTTGACTCTTAAGTCTGCTTTCTTTCACACTCTGGAAGAGTTGGTGACGTTCACTTATCACTGCGCTGGTGACATACAGACAGAAGCTATCCTGGCTCATTGTTTGTATTTAGAAACAAGATTGATGCAGTAGATTCAAACGTTTGGTTGCATGTTGATTTTTAACACATCAGCATTCGTGGTGCTTTACCGAGGCGGCAAACAGCCATTATAGACATACTACCAAAAGGCCAAACCGTGAAAGCTTGGCGTAAACCATTTTTCATGAGGGCTGCTGGGAATATGTTGTAAATTACATCTTAGATTTAAACCTAGAATAATAAATATGCTGGTATCGTATGAAACTAGAAGTCCTAAATCATTCTTCGGTGCCAACAATGCTAGTTTGGAAAGTAAAGCTCCAATTGGGGCAATTTCAAATGGATCGCTGGACCGCTCACTCCAAGTTATGGAGATCTCTGGGTTCGCACCATTCTCCCCTTTACAGATCACTGATGTGATATTCTGGATGGACTGTCAGCAATCTGCATGCTGAAAAATGGTAAAACTTTGCACCAGATCCAGGCGACAAACTGTGACTCATCCCAAAAAATGGCTGCAAGAAATGAAGACGTAATGAAACATGTGAATGGATCTTATATCATGATGTATACACTGATACACGGATACATGCCCGTCTGCCCTAAAACAGACACTCCTCAATCCTGCCTACCCATTAGCCATCCGCTGCCAACTAACTACCAAGCTAATTAGATGTCAGCTGCAAGCAGAGAGTGACTGGTGAACATTTTTAGTCAGGCTCTCTGAAATCTCACCAGTTATTATTAGCATTGTGAAATGAAGCACGGCGTCTTCACTGAACTCCAGTTTGGCCAGATTTTACTGGGAGATGGTGAACGAGGCCATCGATTTGCATATCCATGAATGTTTATAAATCCGACCTTACCTTCAGAGATGACGACATTTAAAAACTTTAAAGGTCCTCGAGGTGGATTCAGCTTTAAGGTTCAGGGTGTCACATTCAGGAGGGTCTACTGGCAGAATTCATTAGAGTATAATCACTTAAATGTACGGCTGCAAAGGGCCGGAAAGGTTCTGGAAAATTTCCGGAAACTGGAAAGTTAAGATGTGGAAATTTGGGAATATTCCAAATTGGAAACTCAATGGGAATTATGGAAATTTATGGGAATTAATGGGAATTTATTGGTTGTTTTGTCATAAACAGACATGGAAAAAACAACAAAAAACATTTAAACAGATTTATTTGTAAGTAGAACTTTATCAAGTTTGAGTTATATTATTATTTTATGCAGTCCACCAGCTCACAGGTGTGTCTTCAGCAGTCTCTGTGTGCTCTGGGCTCTAAAGTGTGATCCAGGTACAGATATCACCTGTGCAGGTAGGGGGCGTGGCCTCAGCAGCCCTGCAGTAAACAGTGTGCTGTGTACATGTGATTGATGAGTAGCAGATATTCAAGTGTACCTGCATGAAATCTGGTTGTCGTAGTCAAGATTATGACTATTGAAGTTCCCTGTAACCAAACATTCAGACACACCTGGCAGGTGCTTCCAACAGTATTAACCTGGTTGCAGTCTGCAGTCTTACCACTAGATGCCACTAAATCCCACACACTGGACCTTTAAACTGCATTACCATGACATCCAGTCATCTATTCATCATCCTGACCTGTGGGGCTTCCTGCCAAAAGGTCAGGAGATCCAACATTAATAAGTTAATCTCTTTCTGTTTGTTGCCCTTTAAGCTGTTTGTGTTTTAATTCTTCACGTCCTGTCAGCTGTTCGCCGTTACAACATGACGTCTTTGAAATCCCTGCCACGACGCGGCTGTACAGAAAACCCAACTGGGAACATTTTTACATCCCTGGGACACACCTAATGAGCAATGCCAGTCCTGTCAGACACACTATGATCTTAGCAGAAGTCATACTGCAATGAAAAACACCCGTGGGGATTTTAGTCAAGTTGTAGCAAAGCCTCATGGGTAAACATTGTTAAGACAGCAGCTCTGTAAATAGAACAGCCTGCTTACTTGTACAGCCTGCTGACATGTACAGTACATCAGTGATGGTATGTCCCTCTGTAGTAGGCTGTGTGTTGTGGCTCCACAGTCCCACCAGCCTACCATTAGTCTGAGCTGTGTCGCTCTGTCAAATCCCTCAGCATCCCTTCTCTTCTCCAAGCGGAGCCAAGCGGAGAGCCTCTGACAGTTAGCAAGCGCCTCCGCTGCACACATCATTGATACTAATAGGGATGGAAGGCTGGTGTAGGGTGGCATGTGTGCGAGAGCTCGCTCGCTCGGGTGTGTGCGCGCGGCGCTCGTGCCTACGGGGTAACTGAAGTCGGGATTACACAAGTGGAGCATGTGCGGTTGCTCTGCGGCACGGAGATCAATTCATGTCGCTGCGGCAAATGGCATGACAACCAGTCTCCTCCCCGTCGCCATCTGCCTCCTCTGTGCCAATTTGTCACAGCACATCCAAGTGTGGCCGTGCCCTCATTTAACATTGAGCGAGAGTACGACTCGGGGAGGATCACGAGGAAGGAAAAGGGAAAGGAGGAGAGAAAATAAGGGCACTGACAAAGACGGCAGCCCCAGAGGGCGAACGGTGAGCGAGGTCAACTGGAGTTTATCAGAAATACACAGAGGGGGCGTCCCGGTGGCTCAGTTGGCTCACTTACAAACCACATACCTGTAACACCCTGGATTTAAGTCTGCACCTCTCTCTGCCAATCTTTCCCATCTGATCTCTTTATGCAAAGACAGAAATACCAAGAAAAACTAGGAGAGACAGCTGCATTCTCAGTGTGGCGCACATTCGGAGGAATGTTTCTTTAATTCGGGAGCTGAAACGACAGGTGTTAAAACTAGGTTCCTGCAGAGAGGTGGTGGCGTGTTTAACAGGGTTAAATGTCTTATAACCAAGAAATAATAGATAAAATGTGCTAAATATTCACTCCTAAGTGGCTGTTAATCACGGCACGGCACTTTGGGAATTGAATTCCGTGCAAGCGCTTGTAAAGTTGAAGAAATACAGACAGAGGGCAGATTTCTGATGTTTTGTTTTGGTACACAAAGATCTGTTTCTTCCTGTAAAGCATGTGGGCCATGAGCAAATGTTCATGCATCCAAAACATGCATCAAACTATGCTTCACTTATAGTGGGAAGGACACAGTGCCTGCATTGTCAAGTGAGTGGGTGACAAGATATGAAAGCAATGCTACTCGGTCTCTTTCTGCCTCCGTCTCTCCCTCTCTCGCTCCTCTCTCACATTTTTGGCACGATAATACCTCCATTCAACTCAGCGGTCTGATCATGTTTCACGCCTGTGCGCCCGCATTGACTGCCGTTCTGTTCCATTTCACCCCCCTTTGATACGTCTTTGTGTCATCAATAATGACAGGCAGAAAATGGCTGTCCACATCAGGGGGGGGGGCTCCTCACGCCGCCGTGATGCCAGCTGACGCGGTTCAACACCTCGCTCCCGTGTACGCGCTCGATCGTCTTACCAAACGCACCGCGCATTGTTTCCCCCGTGCTGTCAGCAGAGAGCGGCGCTGAAGTGGTGCGCTTCCATCCGCTTTGACTGACTGACGCACAACAATGCGCCACAAAGGCCTCGTGTTGCACGGCCGGCCAAAAGAGGGATCACGGCATAATAGCGGAGCTTTGAATTCGCCCCACGTGAACTTTCGTATTGTCACATTGCGGCAATGGGAACGGCAGCCGCAGCTAAATCTGGAAAACAGATTTTTGTTGAATAAAGTGTGTCTACTTGTTTATTTGTCTACCTGGGTGTGTGAGGCAGAGCTGTGGTTGAACTTTGGTATAAAAACACTTCAGAATCACGACCTCCGCCGGCTCATACAATCAGGTATGGGTGTAACGGGGGCAAGGCCATTAACTGGCAAACAGTTTTCGCTCCGTAACTGTGGCCAATCTGAGCCTCACAAGGTGTGAACCTGAAATTATAGCACACAAATATGTCATTATTTCCTACATTCATCTAAACAACCCACAGCGACGTGTGGGACTTCTGCCATTGTCTGTGAGCGCGAACAAAACACAGGTTAGGAAAATGACTGACAGGACTTCACATCGTCGCTGAATATCGACTAAAATTGCACAAAATAACATATTAGTAACTTGTAATAATGGATATTTTATAATAAAGTATGAAATAACAACGTGGAGCCTCCCCTCCAGCTCAGTGTTTATCTGTCCGACCACAACTTGCCTGTTTTGGCTCACTCTCAGCGCTCTAACAGTCGTTTTCAGTCACAGCAGGCAGCAGTTTTCTGTATCTTGTACACTACCTGCACAGCAGCAGACGGCAGACAGACACAGCTAGAGACGAGCTGCTGAAAATACAGTGGATCGTTTAGCAGCTAAAGAGCCGCAGGAGTTGATGAGTGATCAAGTGGCTAATGAATGCTAATGATGCCGCGTGTCTAAATAAGCACTGACAAATTCACTAAATCAACCTTTAAAAGTTGATATGTTAATATTATGTTCACGAGTTGTTTCTGCTGCCCCCAAGTGGCCACAAAAAACAGACAGCTACTGCAGCTTTAACCCCCAAATCCACCGAGTGCAGCTGCTCTAGTCAACGTTTCAAACTCTACCGGCTCCGCCGCGGCCCGGTTCGGAAAAATCGCCCCAGAAGCGAGCCTCTGCTCGGCTCAACGTAGAATACATGGCTGTTCTATTTCTGACAGACGCCGCGAGCAGCCTGCGTCGATTTACACAGAGCACCTCGAGCTGGCAGGAAGCCAGATGCAGAAACGGCACAGAGAATCCTGTGGATTTTCAAAATAAAACACCACGTGCAAACTGAAAAGAGAAATGAATCAACTACGTATCATATTTACAGACGTAGAAGCATGTTTAGAAGAACATGAAGCAGGAAAATGACCAAACCTGAGCAGGTAAACAAAGAAGCTTCTGAAACGCTCCCGGTGGGTTTGAAGTCGCATGCATGTGCTCGGCGTGGTTAGTGTGATAACATGAGACAGTATCGAGCTGGATTAAATATGAAATCACATTTTAGAGAGGAGAAGAAGAAGAAGAAGAAGAAGAAGAAGAAGAAGAAGAAGAAGAAGAAGAAGAAGAAGAAGAAGAAGAAGAAGAAGAAGAAGAAGAAGAAGAAGAAGAAGAAGAAGAAGAAGAAGAAGAAGAAGAAGAAGAAGTGATCCTGCACTCATCAATCATCAGCATTATTTTCTTACTCAGCTTCCTGACATGAACACATCTTCTGCTAAAGTTAAAATAATTAAAGATAAAAATAAAGTCAGCGGAGTTCAGTTGTTTGTCAAGGTTGTTATGAAATCCGATCACATCACACCCACATATAATAACTTAATGATTTAATAATCTTTAATAATGCAGAAATGTTTGTTTTTCCTTGTGGAACATTTCTGGAGTTGCATTGTTTTTTGTGATGGAGCACATTCATTCAGTATTTTGAGATGCTGTATCGATCCCTGATTGTGGTTTTGGCAAAAAAACTTCACAAACAAAGAGCTCAAAAAACAAAATGTCACAGCTCCAAATAGAAAAACCTCGCTGGCATTTAAAGGAATCATGACTGAACTCACAGACACGTCGAGTGATCCACCAATCCAACGATCTTCAGCTTCAGTGACCTCAGCAGGGACGGGTACTGAAGATGGTGGTGGTGGTTGGTGGGGTGGTCAGGGGTTCAAACCCCCTTTGAGGTTCTTCCCTCTACGAACGCTCCGTCTTCAAAAAAACTTCCTGTGAGAGCAAAAACATCAACATGAGGACGGACAACAACGAAACAAGAAGAACAGCTGTGCTGAAAACGCACCGCTGGGGTTTGTCTCCTTTATTTAAACAGGGCCAATGACCCGCAGAGCCCCCAGTGGACAGGGGGTCCGTGTCCTCTTAGTGTGTAACCTCCTCAGTCACTCTGCTGTCATAACATCACGGTTAACACAAGCAGAGAGGCCATAAACGGAGCCAGATGTGCCGGGTTAAAGGCCCCAACATGACGATGAAGTTCAGGAAGACTGCACGAAGGTTTCTACTCCATAATATCATTAAAACACAATAAAACTTACGTTTTCTCTGTGTGACTGAGAACTATGAGCGCATGTTTGCTGAAACACAAACACCAGAGTGCGTTCGAGTCACCGACAACAAATGCAGACGAGCCACGAGTTCATGATGATCCAGCTTCACGTCCAAACCTTCGCCCACTCTGTGTGTGTATGTCAGCAACCGTGCTGTGCATCAAACGCGCCGCGCGGTTAAACACGCCTACGCTCATTGTAAACCGCGTGGGCGCTTTGTCCAAAACTTCCAACAACATGGAGGGAGATACTGTGTCGAGCAGCAGCTCAGGACGTAGAAAGGTATCAGTCACCTGTCCTCACTTTATTTCTGACCACCTGTCACAGTTGCCCTGGAAACCGCTGTCAACGTCTCTCCCTCACAGGTTTGTCAGCTCTCTCATCGTTCATCGTGTTTACTGCTAACTTTTTCAAAACTTTCTTCATTTGCCTGAAGCGTCTGTGCTCTCGAGAGACTCATTCATGTGGCACAGCTGGGGCTTACACCAGCAACCGCTCTGTCATTAGCACACCTCACCGACTGCACTGTCATCCTTTAACCAGCCTCCCCGAAGAAAAAAAACACACACACACACACACACACACACACGCACAATCAACACCGGGGAGAATTCATGACAGATGGAATTTCCTGAAAATCCATTTCTTGCAAGTTCAGCAGCCTCCAAACACACACAGGTCGTCTCTGATGACCTGTGGTGACTAATAGCAAATGGTGCATGGATTTCCTGTAACCCAGCTTACATCCCATGCTGCGCACTCATGCACCTACACCCCCATGGCACATAAATGAGGAGGATAGAGGGGGCGGAGGTTGCGACCGCAGAGCCATTCTTCACATGCTATTGCCGTGGATAATACACGTCCAGCTCAGTGACTCGCCCGCACGGCGCGGCAGATGAGCTGCGTGGCTTTCCCAATCCGTCCTGAATGAGGCAGCTGACTGCAGCTGCTGTGAGCTCAACACCGCTGCTGACTCCCATCGTCGTAAAGCCACTGAAGGCCTGTAAACACTTAACAACCCCAGCCTTCTGCAAATTAAGCAGAGCGCTGTGACAGCCTTGGCACGCTGGCTTATGATGACTTAACCTGTGTGGTGTAAAGACTGGTGGAGGGGGAGGACGGTGCTGGTTAATGGAAAGAGCTGCGGCCGCCCTGCCAAGCGACACCGGGTCTTAGTCATGGGAAGTGGCCTCGTGAAGTGAGGAGAGTGATGTCAACTCTGAAAACGTATTTAAAGATTACCAAGCTCCATTACACGCAACGTCTGACCACTTACTTCCACCGTCCCACACAGCGGTCACATTGTGGACAGGCCACAGCTGCTTTTCTTGTCAAAAATCATCAACCACCAATTGGACTGGAAGATAAGGTCAAGCTCAAAACCACAGTGATGCGAACATGAGCCACATTCCTCTCGACTTTTAGTCCCAGGAGCTTCTTTTAAACGAGGTTCCTTCAACCTGTTGTTGTTTCACAAAGACTAGGAACATCCGTTCATGTGTGACAAAGCAACGGCTGTTTTTATGTGTTTTACGGCCTTAGACTTAGTCTTTGTCGAGCGGCCATCAGTCTGACGCAACTCACGATGTTCAGAAGGGGTTTAAATTATTCCTCCAAAAGATTCCTCGTCTCTAGGTAAAGTTCTTGTGGTGGACATGCAGCTTTATCTGCTGGAGCTGTTTAAGATTTTCAGTTATGAGATCTGGCCGACTGAATTTATTGTTTCTTTTCTCGTTTGTTTTTAGGGGTTCTCCTTTAAATTTTCTAATTATTATTTGCTGATTATTTTCTCAATGAATCCACAAACTGGTCGGTTTCCTCAAGCTCCAGGTGTCACCTGCAAATTGCTTGTTTTATGCAACCAGCAGTCCAAACCTCAGAGTTAACAGCAGCAGGTACTCGACTGCGTTTGTAAAAATGATAAACAGTTCTTTAATTATTAAAATAATTACCAATTAGCGTTCTATCAATTGACTAACACACCGAGTGTAACACTTGGTTCAGCTGTGACTCATAAAATCATCTAAAATGAATCAAAGATATATTCTGCAGAAGATTTGTCACCCAAACAAAACTTCATTTACAAAACATGAATTTGGAGATGTGAGCGTGTCGTGATTCGATTCCCCTGAAAGTTCACATTGAATTATCCCCTAACAGCACGGCCCCGAAAAAACAACAACATGTAGACGGGATAACCGATGTGATTAACAGCCGCTGGCGCTGAGGCTCGATGAATTAGGGCTAGCAGATCCAGAGGACACAGGAGGGCCGTGTGTCTGTCTGCTCCGTGTGCAGAGGGAAAGCTAACCGTGAGCAAAGAGCTTTGTGTTGTTTGGTTCACTTGTTTTTCTCCCCCCCTGAAGCCTGCACAGAGAAGGTTCCAATATCGATTTGAGTGAATGAGATCAGCTGGTGGGATTGTTATCAAGCTCTGTAACCTCAGCTGCTGGCGCTATTAGGCTGGGTGCTCATATAACGCATGGGAGATGAAGGATAATGTTGCCGTGATTGTTTCATTGGCACGCTGCGATCGTTGTGCCCCGGCGTTAGTGCCGTCCTATAATTTCTAATCTCATTTTCTAGAAATCGTCCCGCAGAGAGGCCCCCTTATCCTGCCATAATAGTTTTGAGGTGAGCCCCATTAACCAAATGAGCTTTTTAGGAGCACAACATTCCTATTAACACCACTCGTACAATCCCTCATCTCCTCCAAACGTGCGCCGTGAGCTTCCCTGCAGACCTCACGCACCACATCTCCAGCTTTAAGATTTCCGCGTCAGCCTTCCCCGAGCAAAATCCCTCCTGAAGCCCCCTAAACAGATTCGACCCACCACAGACTGACGCGCTACATTCCCGTCTCTACTCCCACCACTCTGGATATTTCCCTGCAGGCGTCACGGTGCTCACTGGGTTGTGGTAGTGATCAATGGCCCCTGGCTGCGGGCGTCAGGGGGGCCCTAGGCTCCAGGAATGGAGGTATTAATAATGCAAGGTCCAGGCCTGTCATATCCTCCATTAGCACAGAGGAGGCGGGAGGCCCAATGGCTGATTGATTACTAATTAGATTAATTGCCGTCTTTTAGAAAAAGAGGCGACTGTAATAGACTGGGGGGGGCTGACAAGTGTGGGGGCAGAGCGGCCTGGCCGGCTGAAAAATATCCTCAGAGACGGTTTAATAAAGCGACTTCTCAGATTAAGAATGCATGTTTCTCCTCTGAGATGAGTGTACGATTCAGGAAAGAATAGCCCGAGTCTGTGCAATAAACAAGAATTCAATCAAAGTCCGACAGACTACCCATTACTTTAAATATGTCTAATAAATTGCTCACTTCTCCGCCGGGCTCTCTCTGCCACACACCTGCAGAGGAAAACAGCTCGGACAACGCCACTAAGCGAAGACGACGACGCTTTCATTCCAGACAATTTCCCCCTCCCGCTCCTGCATTTGTGTCTCGTTAGCCGTCGTTATCTGGAAAACATGACACGATAAGGCCCGCGCTGCTCTCCAGTTTTCATGTAATGTGTGTAATGATAGTGTTGCTGAACACAGCCAATTGCTAAAGGGTGCAGAGGTGTTGGGCAGATTTGAGTTCCATTTAATCTCTCTGCTGTCCTTTGGAGATAAAACTAATAAAAAAACGCAGATCAAAGCCGCGGCGCTCGAGTCTGAGGGGCAAACTTCGAAACGCTAAAGCTGCTAAATGAGTCTGCAAATATATTCATCAATGTTCTCTCACATAGGAGGCGTTTTCTGGTCGCTTGATTGTTGTTCTGACTGAGTTTAGAGGGAAATCAGTTTGCCAATATTCAGGACTGATACTTGTCCTTGATTAAAAGTCAATTACTGGCCACTTAGTGTCATCGCAGAAGCTCCAGCATGATAAATGTGATGCATTTTTTGTCTGAGGACGTATTTATTGCAGAATTGATCATAAATCATCTCTCTCCACGTTTGCAGGTCTACGAGCCCTTTGTGTATCTTACTATTATTATTCCATACTATTTTAAATATGTAAATATTCTATGTATGTAGTTGTTGTAGTTGTTGTTTCCCTTGTGTCTGTTTTTAGAACCGGCACGGAGTGTTTTATTGTGAAAACCAGCCGGATTCTTGATGTCGTTTCCGTGCAGACTGACATGGGCGGCATCCGTCCAAAATAAAACAGCAGCGTATTCCCCACGGAGCCGAGCGAAGGCCCGCTTCTGGGACGCTTCTGGGACATTTCCGGTGGGCCGCTGGGGTTTGAAACACTGACCAGGCGCACACTGAACACGTCGCATCCTTGCCCAGTGACGGAGGTTTGTAAACGTCTTGTCTCACGCTGAAGATGTCTTCTTTGGAGAGTTTTCCATCTTTGATAATCTAAATTACACTGAATACTTTATTAAAGCTAGCATTAGGCCTGACAATCCAAGTCATTCAAGCTCAGCATCAACATCACTGCTGCAATTATTTCTGCCAAAAATCTTCCCAACGAGTGGCGAGGCAGGCATGCGTGTTTGTGAGTTTCTGAGTACGAGACTAATTGGCACATTGGTATGGCCGCACTCATTATGTACACCCACACTCAACATAAATAGCCTCACACTTGTGAAGGGATAATGCCTTCCAAAACAGGGAGCTGCATTATTTGTCTCAGCCTGCCTCTGCACCAGCAGACCATAGCGAGTCGCATCCTGCTCGGCTGGCTCTCGCCAACCTCGAGGGGGGGTGGGAGGGGTGGAGGAGGGAGAACAGTCCCAGCATGCATTGGAATGTTTAGCGCGATAACTGTGCCATTTTTCGACTTCTGGAAACAAAATGATTTATTTCCAAGGAGCCTGGAGACGACACGCGATTGGTCCAACTGTAAAAATGACAATGCGAGCCCTGTCGTGCCGCATTGCGGTCTGTCGTCCGCATCCATCTCACAACTCTGACATAATGATGTCATCGGTGATGGGTGGCGGTGGTCCTCACATGTAAGGCCTGCTTTTCTGGATCCCATGAATCAGGAGACTGGTCTTTATCGGTGTCTCTGACAGTGAGATGGGTCTTTACGCCGTCTTGTCACAAATGAGTTCTGGAGGGGCCGTCAGGATGAAGAGGGATATTAAACCTATTCATTATTCTGCCCCTGCTGGGAGGCCGCTCTGAGTCACTCCCTCATATGTGACTAAGTTGATCTCTGCTCGACTCCACTGCTGCCGCTGCAGTAAGCTGTCGGACTGCAGTGGAAACTGTTGGCACATGATCCCAAAGGACAACAAAGCCAACAAGTTCATCTGGTATTCACAAAGTGTCAAGAAGCCGTTGGCCTTTGGATGACACTCGGACTGTGAAGCACAAAGACAAAAGGCTGTGAAGGAAGGAGAACCAAGAATCAGGCCAAACTCCTGGAAATCCTGGAAAACAAAGAACAAATCCAACTTCTTTTGACAGAAAGCAAGCATGGACACGTCACCCAGCTCAACAGTCATTTTATTAATTCACTTATATCGCCTGTGTTTGCAGACACGCCCACAAAGTTTGTGACCCTCCGCTTGCTGGAACGTGTTTCTGACTTTGCACCAGCTAAAATAAAGCAGCCTGTAAGCACAATTGTCCTTTGGCACATGATCGGACAATAAAGCCAACACGTTCATCCGGCATTCACAGAGTGTCAAGAAGCTGCCGGGCCTTTGGACCACTTTCAGACTCTGATCAGAAGCTGGGAAGGAAACCACATCCAACTCTGAGAATCAGGACAAAATTCTGGAGAAGTTCTTCTGATAGAAAGCAGGCGTGAACATGTCGTCCACCTCAGCTTTCTGTTTTTGGCAAAAGGTTCAAATTTCTAATTTTCTGAGGAAATCTGACATCACCGATGTAACCTGTGCCCAACTGAAGGTGATGCCAAGTGATCAGAATCACACGCACACCCACGACTTGCAGGAACGTGTGTGTGTGAGCTTTATGAGCTTCAAGCTGAGAGATGAAAAATAACATCTTGTAAGCAAACAAGTCTCCAAACGTCCTGCGGTTTGAGGGCATGTACCCACCACAAATCAAGGTGACGTGAGTTTATAGGATTCAGCTCTTCAGTTTACGGATGACGGTTGGTTGGTTGAGTGTCTTTAGTTTTGGTCTGTACCAGCTTTCTTTCCTTGCTCCTTCCCTGAGCACAAGGCCGCCTCCCGCCTCCCACCTCCCCCGCCTCCCACCTCCCGCCTCCCGCCTCCCACCTCCTCTCAGCCCCCGTGGCTCACTGCAGTGACGACACGCTGTGCTAATTGAAAGCGACCCTGACTCGTCCTTTTTTCCAAAGCGCTCCGGCTGACGCCCCGTTGCTCTCCCCTCCTCTGGCGGTTGACAACTGGCCTTTCGGCTGTGGCGCTCTGCGGCGTGAACTCTGGCCTCGCTGTGTCACCGGCCTCTCGCCTTACCTCCCTCTCTCTCCCTCCCTCCCTCTCTCTCCCATGCAAACATAAAACCAGGTCTGGAGCCGCACAGAGGGGGAGGAGATCGCACCTCTTCTTCCTCCAGTATGACTCTCAAGTGCAGCACAAATTATTCTGCTTCAGAATAAATGGAAGCGGGCCTGGAGAGATTAAAAAAAGAACTTGCTCCTGGTTTGGTTTCTCAAGTACGACCGATGCATAATGTTGTTTACACAATAAAGAGAGGGCCACGATTTGAAATTCAATGAAGACGCCAACAATCCCGAGCCGTCTTCTTCCCTTGAACACGCTCCGCAAACTCTGAAGGACAAAAGCACAAACGCTAACCTAATAGATGAGCTACAGCTGCAGCACAGACAACATGATTAGATTCTGCTCATGCTTAATTCCTTTATCAAAAAGCAGCGATATTCCACTAAAACACAGCGCTTGTACCTGCAGTGTTTCAATAGAGGTGGGCCGCTCTTATCGCCCTGGCTGAATAGGACTGGGGCCTATAATGTAATAGCCTGGCAGCGCGCTCATAAATCACCTGAAGAGGCTGCATGCCACATGCACTGACACTCCCAATCTGCCAACCTGTGTCTTTATTAAAGAGCACATTACGGTGAAAGGAGGCTTTTTTCCTGCACAGTCGGTCCGCTATAAACACCTCAACTCGTATATTCATGCAAAGAAATACTTTCCTCTGCAGGCACAAATACATTTCTGCAGAAGTGTGTGTGTGTGTGTGTGTGTGTGAGGCGTCGACAGACAGAGACCAGCATTGTTTTTATATCTTGTCACTCTCCCGCTTCACAATTACAGCAATTGTCTCCCTCCCCACTGCGGGAGATGCATCAATTTGGATGTATGAATGTCTATTCATATCTGATTTGCCTTAGTGAGTGTCTTCGATGTTATTGGCCAAACAGTTTACACAGCAGAGTGTGTGAGTGTGTGGTTTCTGTGGGGTGTGTGTGTTTTTTTTTCTTCTTTCCGTCCTTCCAGTAACTTTGACAGCTAAATTGGAAAACGTCAAAAGTAAACGTCATGTGAGCCGACAAAGAAATAGCAGCGAGGCGACGTCGGTACAGCGGCTGTGTGTTGACAGAGGGGAAACATGCAGCCCTTCAATTTGCTCAGACTTCTTCTTCTTCTTCTTCTTCGTCCGGACGCTCGGCCTCGGGCGTTTAGCACACAATCAGCCTCACGTGGTGAATTCCACGAGACCTTAAAGTGCTCTTGAAGATCTCTAATTTACACCTTGTGAGGTAAAACCTTGTAATTTGGACCTTTTTTGTTGCATTCCCTCCGATGTCAACATGGACTGTGGAGCAACGTGCTGCCTGTCTGATGTGGCTTCACTCAGGAAAAACCACATTTTGCAGGTTTTAGACAAAGTTTTGCCTCCGTCTTTGTAGCACGCATACTTCAGACATTATTTCTGGGAAGTACGTGTACGCCACGACAGGATAACGACGTTAAAAAAGCTGCTTTATAATACATGTACGCTGCAAAATAAACTCGGATATCAAAGAGAATACACCACAGGCCCGTTCACACAGACTCCAGACAAATTACAGATGTCAGGTTTGATTTTCTTCGCTGGTCTTTGATGTTACAAGGTCAATCTTTAAACATTTTGCTCTGATTAAGTTTAATTGATGGTTTCTGTAATCACATCGCTGTTGTCAGAGTAAAGCCTGAAGAACGCGGCTCCATCAATGGGACAAAAGATTTGACATTTGCTTTTTGATGCAGACCTCGACATGTCAAGCGTCTGCCTGCTCTCTGAGCCACACGCCTGTTTGTGCCGACTAAATGTGACTGAAAATTCTGCAGGCGGCCACGGCGCTTCCACCGAAATCATGGGACAGAAAAACAGAGTAAATCCCCTTCTCCCAGCCACTTCCTGCAAACACAGGACGTACCCCTCGGTAAACACCGGCAGCAGAACACATCCTGCCGCCGAGAGACCGAAATGTAAACAACGCAAACTCTCAGAAAAGAAGTTGTTACACTCTCGAAATAAAACACAGAGGATGGGGATTTAACAAAGGCACGAGTCAGGGCTGTTCGTTGGAGGTTTTCCTTCTCCAGACTCCTGTGGCTGTAATCTGATCGGTGGCAGCGGTCCAAGACAATCTCCGAGGACCGTCCTCAGCCCACAGAGCTGCTGCTGATGCAGATCTCTCCGGCC
The DNA here is from genome assembly GCA_014281875.1 of Nibea albiflora. Taxonomy (NCBI): domain Eukaryota; kingdom Metazoa; phylum Chordata; class Actinopteri; family Sciaenidae; genus Nibea; species Nibea albiflora. The sequence goes on along the minus strand of CM024804.1, from coordinate 24,914,673 downwards.
ATGTGCGCGCCGACGCAGAGAGATTCTGAAGTTTTCCTGCTCACCTTACATGAGGCCGATGTTTTTCAGCCGGCGTGGACTGCACAGAAACAGCAGAGAGGATGTTGAGGCGTGACACACTCGAGTTTTGATTTAAGCAGAGAGCTGTCATGACACAATGAGCGCTGAGTGAGACGACGAGTGGATCCTTCCTCGTGCTCCTTTTTCAACATGTTTGTGCTGTTGAACTCACTCAGAGTTTAAATCCTTTTGTTGGACTGTGATCAGTTTCTTTCTTTGTCTGGATAAAAGATTTCACTCTGACTCCCTGAGTTAATAAAGTTTAACTCTTCACATCCGGACGGTGGCGTGCAGGGTGCCGGCTTTCACAGGTGACGACCTTTCATGCACGCTTTAATATTTAAATGGGCTTTTAAACAAAACAGATTCTTTTGTTATCGTGACTGCGGGTGTGCGTGCCGTCTTTGTATCGCTGCAGATATGGTTTGCATACTCGAGTACAGCAGATATCACGGACTCAGATGACACCAGATACGAGCAGTCGTCTCGTACGTCACAGTGCTGACCAGGTTACAGTCTGTATGAACAAACCGTCACTGACTTAGAGCCACGTGTCCTTCTCCTCCACATAATCACACATCCTGTCATGAAGCTGGTCAGCAGAGGATGAGCGGAGGGAGACTGTGCCCCGCTGCACACACTTTGTATCTTGACAATACGAATCAAACACAGTCTCGCAGCGGTTGAGGCCGAGCCGCCGTTTGTTATCTCACCTGATGGCGAACGTGGCGAGCGATGCGGACAGGTAATCTGGGATTACAGCGCCGACGTGTCATTTCCGCGGGCGCGTTATTCGTCTTTTCTTGTGTGAAACGTCGGGGTGCAACCTCCCATCTGTCTGCTCCAAACTCTCCTCTGGCACCCGTCAATGGCGCGCCGTGGACCAGCATAGACGACGAGATAATGAGCTCCTGTTGCCTTGTCAACGCTGTCCCCCTTTTTCCCCACGACAGCCGCTCGTAAGCTCCCGTTTGTCCATCGCAGAGCTCCTCAGTAAACAAGACATCTAGCTGAGAGCAGGCAGCCACTGACGAACCATCAACTCATGAGTAAATCATCTTTACACCAACAAGCGTTAAAGTTTCTGACGCGTGGAGGTCAAAGTTCACGTGCGATCTAAATGCAGATAATGTCCTTTATGTCTGAAGCACCGCAGACGTACTTGTCCTGTGCTTGTCCGCTGTGACTCACTGAAGCCGCTCGATGCTACGAAAAGGTTAAAGTCAGATTTCACTCTCAGAGGATGCTTTTCCAACTTCAAGTGCTTCTTCTCAAAATTGCCTCAAAATGAGCCTTCAGGTGGGCCGTTTCATCTCCCTGGAAACCGAAGACAGCACGCTCCAAAACAAAGTCATGGACACTGAGGACACGAGTCCTGTTTGAACACGCTTTGATGTTTTTGTCTTTTCTGTTTAATTTATGATTCAATTCCTTTTGAAAGTTTGTATTCCCCCGTCAGTTCCTTCCTTCCTTCCTTCCTTCCTTCCTTCCTTCCTGTGTTCATTTCTGCCATTTTGTCCTGGAGATCTCACAAAAAAGGAGATTTCCATCTCAAAGGATCATCCTGGTTGAATAAGGTCACAGAGAAACTTCACAGTGAGTTCAGGGTAATCTGCATTTGCAGTAATGACCTCTGTGCAGTAACTTAAAATACATTTACATATTTTATTAGAGGACAGTGTGCAGCATTTAGGCCATAAATTATATATTATAAGAACGAAGCTTCGGGTCACGTGACATGTCTGTGATTGGCCAGACTTTGGACTTCCTGCATTTGACCTTTAAAGATGTACTGATCAGAACCTGCCAATGTTAAATAACTGAGACTATGTCTCAGTTTGTCCTGGTTAAGATGAGTTTATTTATTATTTATATTATTTATTAGTTTTTAACTTGAATATTTGTGCTGATTATTTTCTTTTTATCTGGTTACTGACTTTATTTCTTTCTGTACGCGTCTGCAGCTGCAGTGAAAAGAACAAAAGTGGGTCCAAGGTTTGCACATTGTGATCAGTGTAAAGAGACTTTTACAGTCACAATGAGAGTTAAAAGCGAGCGACTTCAGGTAATGTCGAAGGTTAAACTGCTCTTAAGGTCACGCTGACAGCTGAAGAGAACAGAGACAGCTGAAAAGACAGAAACTGTGAATAATCACTCACTCAGTCGTCGTTTTCAAGCGATCCACTTGTGGTGAAAGTGCAAAAACGTAATTTATTCTTTTATCCGCTCCGGGCTTAAAGCTCCACGCTCGATCACTCGTCAACAAACCAAACGTGGGTCGGTTTGAGGAAGAGTCGGGGCCGCATTCCACGTTATATCTGCACAGCCATCATGACACTTCCTGTAGAGTGACATTCTCTCTCTCTCTACCTGTCTCTTACACAGGAGTGTTAAATTCCAACGTACACACTCACGCAGACGTACACAGTCTGTCGTGATGAGGCAACTACTCTCAGCTCAAACACCAGACACTTCAGTTTCTGTGTTGTTTACCAGCTCGCTATAATCACGCTCTGAAATGACGCCAATTTCCTCTTCGTCTGCAGCAGAACGTCGATTATGCATCCTTTTTTTTTTTTTAAACGAGTGTTCGTCAATCAACGTCTGCGTAATTCAGCGGCTTTGCTAATAAAATGTAAATTTGACAAGTTTTCCTCTCTGGATGTTTACGTAGCACTAATCCAGAATCACTCCTGATTTCCAAGACATGCCTGCAAACATCCTTTGGTACACTCTGTTATTTTACAGTATCTGTAGAAGAGGAGTCCTGGCACGGCGGTTTAGACAAGCTAATGTTTCTCTCCCTCCCAACTGACTCTTTATTTCTGTTTGAATAAAAAGAGGAGGCGATATTTCCTTTTCAAAAGCAGCTGCTAAAACAAAAGACACAGCAGCTGCTGATGTCTACAAAACACATTTTCTTCTGCGGAGAGCGTAGTCAAAGGCAGAGAAGCTAACCTCTCACCTGGTTTTGTAAGAGGAGCTTTAAGAAAAGAAAAAAAAAAAAAGGAGGCTGTTTTGCCGAGTCCAAATCAATATGATTCCAAATTGGTACGTGTCCAGCAAGAGAAGGAGAGCTGCTCGAAGGGCGAGCGTTCAGATGCACTGTACAGGAGGCAGATCTGGTGCAAAGAGGCGCTGTGGTCCAGATTCCAGGCTGAATCATGACATCAGTGTTGACAAACTGTAAACACCGGGCGGTAAATACATAATGCCAGTCAAAGCACTTATTTTCAACTCCCACAGAGCTCTTTGCCAAATGCATGAGTCATCAGAGGGAAGTGAAAAGTCAGGCCGACCCTTCATGTTTCTTTTAAAGGAGTTCCTTCATTAATGGCCGGGGGCGCGGCCCGGTGTCAACATGAGGTGGCGCTAACGCCCGTCGCCATGTTGTGGCCTGGCGTGGGTCTGTAGCTTTGGAAGGGAGGCTCATGGAAATCAGCGGTGGGGCCTTGGCCCGGCTTCACTCCCCGCCGCCTCGGTCTGGGCTAATGGCTTTCCAAGTTTGGGGCTGCCATTTGTCAGCTTGACTGATGTCCGCGCCATGAGGATCAATCTCTTTCCGTCATCCATCTCTTCCCCATCACGGGAGAAAAGGACGGGCGGCGTCAACGCGTTTCAGGAATCAAACTTCACACAAGTGAAAAAACACTTGCAGGTAGGACGGGGACGTGCACCGAGCCCTGCGAGGATGAAGGGGAATACATTTCTGCAAGAGCGGAGTGAAAAATAAGAAAACAAAAAGGGAAAACTTGGCAGTCTGGCTCTGTACATAATAGAAGAGCGTCAGACGTGGCCAAGAACCACAGAAAGCAAGACGGGCTGTTGAGATAGCCTGTTCCTGCTCCTGCAGCAGAAACCAGGGGTCCGACTCCGCTCTCACTACATTAAGTGATTCCTATTGAAGCCTTGCAAACAGGATCCAAACAGGAAACATTAAGCCTCCTGAGAGAAGAGAGAGAGTAAGCGATTCTGCCTACGTGAGAGCGAGTGAGAGGGGGGGGGACAAAAAAAAAGGAATAAAACATAGTTAGGGAGCAACAGTGTGAAGGGAACAGCTGAAAGAGGTTGCAGGGGCCCCAGGTGAGCCCCGTGGTGGGTCATTTCACAGCCCTGTAGGCTGACTAACACTGACAGGTCAGCTGGAAGACTCGCTGCCAAGAGAAACCCTCGACGGAAAGAACAGGACACGGGGGCTGCGCCTCAGCACACACACACACACACACACACACACACCTCGCTGCCTGCATGGCAAAATAATTTCCTTTTCAATCTGCCACACAATAACCGAGCCGCTGTTTATTGACCTTTACCATGATGCTCTCCACCAGGCGGGCGCTGCTCCGGCTCGAGGCGCAGAGATGCAGCTCAGGCTGCCGTTCTTCCATTCACGCCTGAGGGAAGCGCCTCCCTGACAGCCGCCGTGATCGGATCATCAAACGGAGACAACTTGATGTTATAACCGTCATTAGCGCGCTAACAAATCAATTAAAAAGGGAACGGCGGCGCTGAAGGCCCGAGAGGCGCATGCCTTCACAGACTGTAACATCTGATGATCACGGCCTCCTTCAGTCTGCAGCCCGGCCGCTGTGAGTGCAAGGAAAAGTTTGAAGCAGGTCAAACTGTCCTTCTTGACCAAACATCAGCTGCTCCTCCACATCATTCCTCTCATTATATTTAGGTTATCGCTGCTTTGTTGCCCTCTTAAAGCAAATTCAAGGTTTCCAGGCAGAAATTGAGTGAATTGTGTGTCAGACTCCAGATTTAGAAGCCGGTGCACGAAACAAACAAAGCCAGAACACAACGGGTCGAGATCAAGTATCAGAGGTCCTGTCGGCATCTAATTTATTAAATTAAGTTTGAGAATTAGAGGCGGTGAGGCGGGTTTTGTGGCAGATCCGTCGAGGTGGCAACCTTCCCTGCCGTCGAGCGAATGCCTCTGACAGCACGAGCAGCGGGGAAGCAGGTGGGCAGGCTGAGGCTTATCTGCCAAAACAGCCGGGGTTACACCGCGCCTCCCGCCGCAAGAACTGCCACGACTCAGCGGCCACATGCGGGGAGAATGAGAGGGTGGCAACGGGAAGGGAGAGACGAGAGAACGGAGGGGTGGAGATGTGCTAGGTTTCTGGGAGGAGATCGCCAACAGAGAAAAAAGAAGAAGAAGAAGAAGAAGAAGAAGAAGAAGAAGAAGAAGAAGAAGAAGAAGAAGAAGAAGAAGAAGAAGAAGAAGAAGAAGAAGAAGGTGATCTTTGGAGTGAATACAGGTAGTCTGAAGAGGAGAAGTTCCTCTGTCCTCTTGTGCTTCCTCCACCAATCACCTGGAAGCAGCACCAGCCTTGTTCACCTGTATTTGCTCCCTCAAATTAGCTATAGAGACCAAAACTGTTTCTGCTGTGACGTTGGACATTTGAACATGGGGACTTATGGAGACTGACTCACTTCTGCAGCCAGCCTCAAGTGGACGTTTGAGGAATTACAGCACATCCACTTTGGCTTCCAGGGAGGTTGCCGCTTGGCGCTCACTGTCAGACAGTTCTGCTGCTCTGCTTTTGTGAGGAGGTGTGAATGTGAGATCCCAGGTGTCACTTTAATTGAGACCTTGATGTTGCCGTCTGAGGGAAACAAGAAAATTGCAGGGCAGACATGACGACGTCGTACCAGAGCGGGGACAGCTGATTGCACGGTGGGACTGTATCCGTCCGCATGTTTCAGTAATGCACTCCCACGTCACGTTTCTCCTCCCGCAGACGTGAGCGTTATCCAAACATCTTCAAGTCTCCACATCAGTCTGCTGCATATAAACACAGACTCCTCCTTCTGCAGTGTAACAACATTACATCGCTCCCCCTTCTGATTGATGAAAGTGTCATGTCTGCAAGCGCCTCTTTTACATAGCAGAGAGCCTCCCCTGGAGCCCGCAATTCATCATCTGACAGCGGGGATGGCTGCATTCATCTTAATGCATTACAGACCCAAACAGGTCCGAGGTCACACGCCGCCGCCACGAATCCCATCTGATTCCAAAAGAGGAGGAGAGATGAGATCGCCGGGGATATTTTTGGGAGATGGGAGCAGAACTGAACTGTCAGTTTAATGTTTCCATCACTTCACTAATAGTACCTGCAACAGGACAGCACATCAATAAAGAGAGAGTGGAATGTTTCGACTGACGTTACAGGATGAATTCACCCCGAAAAACACGTCGGTGCCGTGACAAACGGCTTACAGGCAGCACGCTGCATTCCTGAGCCGCGGCACGGAAGATGTCACGACCAGTAAGCTGATGATTCTTTGAAAAGTCGGGTTTCCCTTCAACACCTGAACAGCAAGAAACAAATAAACAACTACTAATGACTTTGATTATTGATTCATCTGTCAATCATTTTCACGATTTAATCGATTGGTTGTCTGGTCCAGAAAATGATGAGAAATGTTGAAGTTCAGACGTTTCTCTGGATAAAAACCTTCATGAATTAATTTAATAGTTGACAACTAAGTTGATTAATCGCTGCAGATCTCTTAAAGCAGCATGTAAGCGTCATCACGAACTGGACTTGAGACTAAAAACAACAGGAAGTCTGTTAAAATCTGTGTTGCGAGCCATACGAGGGGCAAAAAGTCAGAATATCTTCGGTCGCTTTGATTTGGTCATTTTAAATCAGTCACTTCCCGACTTGGTGGAGTAACTCTTTAATGTTCCAGCAGATGAATTTTTCCAGCACGGTGTTTTCAGACCTGGGAACAGGCGGCGGGCGGGTTTAGAACCATGACGGAGCGACAGATTTAGCCCATTTTCTTTGACCGCTGCAAAGGTTCCACCGTGTCTAAATCTTGCTGCTGGACGCAGAGCGGGCCGCTCAGTGAGAGCTGTGTAGAATCGGCGGCGGTCGCTGTGTCTGCACGGCTGCACAGCCGTGATTGTACACGGTACAGCTCACAACGTAATAAACACGCCTTCAAGGTGTTTATACTCACCTGACTGAAAGACGCTCTTTATCTTTGCACCAAAAGAGGAAAAGACCAACGATATTGGAGGATGTCTCTAATAAAGATAGCTCTGCTCTCTCCATTACTGCCAACTAACCAGGTGAATCCAGACACAATAATCCTTCCTTGGCCTCACGTCTTTATTAAAAATAAGTTTAAAGGCAGAAGGAGAGGAGGGTTCAGTGCACTGAGGAACACACTGGAAGCAGAGTAATAACTCAAAGCGTGTGAAATGGCTAAAAGGTCACGATATCGTGCCCGGCAACAATGTGCACTTTCAATTTGAAGACATTTCTCCAATGCTGAGCCACTCATCACAACTCCAGACACGGCACAGAGTGCAACAGTCTTTGGGAAAATTAAAAAAACGAAGGTGTCTGGAGTCAAATTAATTCTGACATTCCTTCAGTTTAGTTTTTTTTCTCATCAGGTTCGGGGTGTGCAGTGAGTTTGATAAGACACATCTGAAGCCTACACACCACTTATAAAAACAAGATGATGTCGAGACATCAGAGATGAGGTGAACTGAGCAGAAATTGCTGCGTTAAGAAGCACACTTAAGCCAACAATCTTTAGGAAAGTAAAAGGAAAATTACCATGACGAGTTTAATCGAGTTAACTCCGGGGTCGCCTGCAGGACGCCACACAGCGCCGTTACCTATGGCACCGAGTAAAAAGGCCACTAAAGAAAAAGTGTTTGCCTCAGCAAGTGAGCAAATACTTCTTTATTTTCTTGCTTTGCCTGCCTCTTCTTGGCAAGTTGGCAGGGGTAATTGGCATGCAAGCTTCGGCAGCGGCGGTTAGATGAGCCAGGTCCCGAGCATCGGGGGCACAAAGCACAACGGCTCCGCTGTGCCCACAAAATTAGTTTAAAGCTGTGATTCAGCAACAGGCTGAGACCTGTACAGTGCCACCGGTGCCATCCATCACTGCAAATCCATTTCTCTGGCAAGTGAACAACCGAGCCACACCGTCACTCCACTCACCTCCTGCAGAGGTTCAAAGAATTCAGAAGACGTGGACGGGGTGCAGCCGAGTTTTCCAACACTGATGCAGAGGTTTTTGGGCTGGGATGGTTCTGGATCTTTAAATGTAACTTGGTATATATAAAACCTTCTGCAACACCAGAACAAGATTCTCTTAACACAAAATAACCCTTCAAATATGTTATATAATTCCTTCATGTGTGAACTAACCTGAGGTCGTAGCTCCAGATTAGGTCCTAACCTAACCGCCTAACATCTCATCCTCTATCGGTTACCTGTCGGTTATTCTAACTTTAACCACTCTGCTTCCACCAACACAAACTCTTCGTGATCTTACCGGTCTACTGAAGACGACTCGTGGTTGGAGTGGGAGTGGAGGTCAGGATTGACTAGCTACTGCTCATCTATGAAATAAGTCAAAGCTGACGTGGGAGGAAGACAATGGCTGAAGGAGGAAGGTGGGGGTGCCATCTGATCGAATCTTCTCATTAACTTTGCCCACGCCTGGAGAGAGCGGAGGAGGGAAGGAAGGGGGTGCAGAGGACGGAGGGGAGGGGAGAGGAACGGGGATCGATTTAATGAAGACTCCCGCCGCGAGGTTCGTATCGCCTGCTGTGCGGGCCTGTGAATAAGCCTGGCAGACAGATGGGCTGAGGAATTGATCAGTGCAGACGATCCGCAGAGACCTGCACAGACTCGGAGGCTGTTTTAGCTGAGGTGGAGTACACAATCAAGGATATCAAAGACGATGAAATGTCACTGGAATTTACTGCTGGTGGGAGTAAACTCCTACAGTAAAGAGAGGCACACAATCTTAAATTGGAGTTTTATTTGAACTGACAGCAAGGGAGGAGCCTGGAACATCAGAACCGAGCCACTCGTGCTTATTATTTATCAGACTGGCTGAAACAGAGAGAGAGAGAGCTCTGCTGAATCAGTCCTTCAAAGATCTGCCCGGGCCGCCGAGTCTGAGAGCAGCAGACATCCAGAAATGGAGGCTTTTTGGTATCTCGGCCTCTCGTCTCACTGCTGCCCTTCTGAGAGCTGTCCCACTTTCAGCCCCGGCTCTGTGTGGCATCTATCTTTCACACGACAACGCCCCCCCCCCAACCCCGTGCTGCCACTCTTATTTTCATCGTCTATTGTTTCCAGGCTCAGAGATTCAGCCCCGGCACAGCAAGCTCTGCAATTCTGTCATCTCCACACAAGCTCAATACTTGCAATGCCTGCACTGCTGATAAGCAGCCAAACACTGAGGTGATGAATAAATCACAATACAGCATAGACACACACTTACTGACACCAGGAGGAGGCCTATTTATTCAGGGGTATTTTTGGTTGTTTTGGAGAATTATGAATAAAATCTGGGTGTACGGCTTCGTGCTGTATCATGTGGTCGAGGTTCAAAGATCTGTGCTGACACTAACAGTGTGTGCATCACTCCTTTCATGAGCGCTATCCGCATAGAAAGACACTGAACAGAGCCGAGTACATCAACGGTGTTATGCAATGAAGCGGCGCGCGTTAACGTCTTTATTGGCACGGCAGTCAGTCTGTAAGCGGCGCTGCTTTGCTAGCTCAGTCTTGTAGTGAAGATCATTTTTATTTTTAATGATCCAAACATTTCCAATAACTCCACAGCGCTGGAAAGTCCAAAAGTCAAAATATATTGAACAAAGATCGATACCAAATGTTCAGCAGTCCAGATTAGTCGACATTTAGTTTTTTTACCTGCTAAGGAAGGTTATCAGATCTAGCCTGCAAGGAGTTTATGAAATATAAGTGTGTTTTTGATACATAAACCAAGTCCAGTCTAAATATATCAATAAAAATAACAGCAGGAAAATGTTAGCATCCTTCCGAGCTCTGAAGGCTTCGACGAACTCGACAGCTTTCCTTCGATTCCTCTTCTTTCCTGCTGCCTGCACGCTTTCAGCATCATGCAGCTCTGACTGCACACGCATCACGGAGGCTTCTCCACTTTTAATATTTTAATAAGTCCAGAGAGTGTGTGCACCAGCAGAGACCCGCAGTCCACGCTGCCTTTGTTGTCTGTAATTTTCTCTCAGTTGTGCCCGCTTGTCATACAACGCGTCGGGCTCAGACACACTGAAATGATTAGTGAGTGAATACTGTAGCAGAAAGCATCAGCAGCTCTTTGACATGTTTTGTGTGGACTTTTGGCATTAACAGCTCTAATCATCACCCGTGTGGTACGCAGCGGAGTCACGATGTATCAAATTAAGGTGAATTATGAGATCAGCTCGTGACACGTCTCCTTCACGTTCGTCTCTGCTCTGTAACTGACCCGCTGGACAAAGTGCACAGAGCACGACAGATTCTTGTAAGTCAGATCTGCGGCGCCGGCGGGGGCTCCGGCACCTTCCACGATTCAGGGGGGAGGAGGAGAGGAGGCTTAACACCGTCGCCATGGTTACCGCTGCCAGACACCTCTGGCAATGGCAAATAGACTTGACCACAGTGGAACATTTGAGATGACACTGGCAGGGGCCTGTGTGTGCATCGTCACACAATAAAGACCTCGGGGCATGAGGGAGCAGTCACCGAGAGCCAGCTACATTTAGAGGAAGTAAAAGAACTTCATGGACAAACACGACCGAGGGTGGAAAAGGAGGGGAGCGCCGCTGGCAGGGCGTCCATCTCCAGCTGGTATATTGTGGAATGTTAATTAGGTCCCGCAAAGCCGAGACACCTCCCTCTTAAATGTCACATCCTGGTGAGGAGAGCGGCGACGGCGTTTCGCTGACTTCTGTCAGGCCGAGGTTTGTTTGCCTTTCCAGTGGCAATTTCTTTTCTGTTCTCCTCACCCCGAGCATTTTCTCTTAACATTCTGCTGCTCCTTCTCTCTGCCCTTCTGTTATGCTGTTTACTCTGTGATGAATGGCTCCATTTCAAGATTTTTTTCCCTTCTTTTAGCTAGAATAGATTACAATCTGTGCAATTGTGCGGAAACAAGATTGATCTCGCTAAGAAACGTTGCGGAGGGGGGCGACGGAGGAAAGAAAATATAGACCGCAACAGCACTTCACTCTAATGTAGAAATTTTTGGAGCCATTTCTTCGATGAAGGCTTTTTCAGAGCGCTGTGGCCCTGCAGAAACATCTTGATACGAGGAGAGGCCGGACGAGTGCTGTAAACAAATTCTGCGGTGGTTTGTAATGAGACGTGACACGGTGAGAATGCTGTGGCCTTTTAAATGGCAGGCCTCGTTATCGGCCCGCGTTTCGTAGCCTCGAAGGGGGCAGGACTCAGATAACGAAGAGCAGGACGGGAGACCTGCCGAAGCTTAATATGAGAGGTTGCTTAACAAGGGGGAGTTAATGTAACAATGAAATTGTACACACAGTGTGTGTGCGAGGTTTTAACCCCCGACATGAATCACGGGGAGTTCCATTGCGTGCGGGACTTTTCTTAATCAGGTTTCTGGCTGAGCTTGTTACAGCTTTGCTATTTTTCATGATTTATAGTTAATATAGTATCTAAAGAACGGCCTCGGGTGAGCATTGAATATTAAGCAATACCTAAAAATTACTTGAAATAATAATTGCCTCCCTCGCAATTCATCCAAAATGAATCACACAGGACGAGTGGATTAGAAAATGAATCCTTCCTGCTAAGGTGAGAAGAGAGCTGATTTTTTAAGTAAGCGGGGAGTCGGGGCGGATTTGTCTGTGACAGCTCGTATGAAAACTAAAGGAGGAAAGTTTTTTAATAATCTATGTGGGGGCACATTTATTCCAGGAGTGACAAAAATGAGTTTATGTGCACTTCTTTAATTAAATGGCTTACTTAAAAGAAGTAAAAGAAGGTAGTGGAGGAAGGTGGAGGAGGCAGAGGAAGGCGTAGTCGGTGCAATAACTCACAGGCCTTCGGGTTGCCTCGCCTCCCTTTTCCAGGAGTAAAAGAGAAATGTTTTTATTCTCCAGCTGGATGCCAGGGGAGAGTGAAAGGAGAGCGCAATGAGTCTTATGAAGCCATGGAAAAAAAAACCTGTCCAAGGTCTGGGGAGTTGAATGGTTTACACGCCGGCTGCCAGCTTACGTTTCGTCTTAGTGTCACAATTTGCTGGGGAGCATCGCGGACGCTCTGAAAAAGTAGCGGGCGCTCTCCCAAAGCCTCCCCCCGGCTGAGGGCTGAAGAGTTGCTAAACGTCACTCACGATCATTCAGCCACCGGGGGAGAGGAGAGAGAGTAAACAAAAGGAGAGAAAGGAGAGCAAAGTAAAAAGGACAAAATGAAAGAAAAGAAGCAGAGAGACTGTGACAGAGAGTGACAAAGAGGGGGAGGAAGGAGAGGAGGGCGATGGTGGGATGAGACAAGGGAGTAAAAAAGAGACAGAAAGTGAGAAAATACTCATGCATGCTAATCCTCGTCTCCTGTGGCGCTCTGTCTAATGTGAGAAAAGGCTGCAGAGCTGCAGAGCCGTCAGGGGATCGGACATGTCTGCGATGCGAGCAGAGCACAAACAACAACAGGCCGTCTCCAAGCCTGCGAGTTCACCGACGTCTTACAGCAGCGCCCGGTTTTTCTTCGCTGGCATGTTCGCGGTTTGGAGCGAAATAAAAAAAAGTTTGTTTCTGTCAAACTGAAGCCGTCTACGGGATCCGAGCCCGCTCTCATCTTTCCTCCACCGGTAGCAAAAGAGCGTGGGAAACTGCTTTCAGAGCATCGAGCGGAGGTGGAGGACTGACCCCGACTTATCGACCAGCACGCAGCTTCATGCCTGATGTGGCCACCTGCCAAATACACAAACTATTGATTCAAATAAACCTATATACATATTTCTGCACACCGGCCGTGAAACTGTGAGAATAAAGGCAATGTTTACATAATCCTACATTAGAACACTAATCTTGATCCTTTGGACCAGAAGCTGTTTTCACTCACTTTATCAGTGTGCCTGAGGAAACATTTGTAAACTGTACAAATGTAGGAAGATCTGTGGCCGCTCAGATAAACAGACGCACGCATTCTTTACCTCGCTCGGTGAGGACGCTGCAGCGAGATGAGGATGCCTCCGCCGTCGTTTGTTTGTTTGATGAGGCCTGTGGTTTGGAAACTGTGCTGGCTTGTTCGAAGGTGAACTTTCAAGGCTGCTGTTTGTTGATCTGCTCTGCAGAGGAGCTGGTAGTTAACTGCACCTGGTTGCTGGGTAGAAATCACCAGGCACAAACCAGTGCATGAACAGGAGGACATACTGGATGCTAGAAGTTTGCAAATTAAAGGTTTGAAGGGATTTTAGTTGATTATTTTCCCATTTGGAATGAATGCGTCATGAATTTTGGGATGATCCAAACAGGAAGTGTCTTCATTTGTTTACTCTGATGGATCATGCAAAGTCACAAAGTCCTATTTCTACCGTAACCGTGGATACAGACAGACAATCAATCAATCTGATAAGAAAGCATGAGACATCGATGGAGCGGATGAAAGTCTGAGGGGACGATCGACCGTGTGCGGGATTTCTGATCCAACACGATCGTCTGTGAGACAAACTGTTGTAAATTTAAGACCTGAGGTTCGCTCCCTGACACCTGGATTCTGTAAAGACGAACGCTGGTGAACATTTATCGGATTTCAATGGAGGGACTACTCAACATGAAAAGTGGGCAGGTCGCAGCAGTCACCTTCAGCAAAGAGTGCCAACATCTCATAACTGCTGACTGTTGCGAGAAGCGCCCAACCACCGAAATGTTTCTCTCTCAAGTGTCAATCAGTCTTCAGCTTCGTGCCTGCAGAGGTGGCCTTGTGGACCAACACAGCGGCGCTGAATGACAGCGATGCACTGAAGAGGCCCCGCTTTCTCTGAGCTGACGCCGCCGATTTGAATATCAAAACATGATGTAAAACGGTGATTAAAAGCCAATTACAGCTCGTGTCAATGAGAAGTCAATTAAGTATTTCAGGGGCTGCGAGCGGGGTTGTTGCCAGGGTAATGACATGGGGAGCAGAGAACAAAGGGGAGAAGAAGAGATACAAAGGAGAGGAGCAAAGGGGGAAAATGAAAGAAAGCGACAGAGAACAAACACAGCCGGGTGCAGAAGACAACACTGCAACATCATCTGCTGTTCAGACAGGCTTTCATCCATTCCCATCACCGTGCAGCCATAAATTATGAACAATTTGCTAAAAGGCAGCGTTCAATTAAGACTCAAATCCGCCGGGAACGTGAACGAGAGCGTTTTCTGAGAAAACCTTTAAAAAACCAAGCCGCCTCCCTCATAGTAGAAAGTTCTGGAGCCTCCCTCCTGGCCGAGTTTCAGCGGATTGATTCTGCATTACTTATTTATACCCCACTAATAAACGGTGAGTGTGGGGGGAAAAAAATGGATTCAGGCATGGCACATGGTGGAGCTGCCAGCTTTTTGATCATCCGCCTGGAGCTGGCAGGAGCAGCCGTGTTT